>SNQJ01S0056475.1:56889-69732 GCA_010110895.2 Picea sitchensis | reverse complement strand
TAGCCATATTTCTCATGCCAATAGTTTCCAGTCTCCATAACAATAATGCTTCATACTTTTCCTAGATCATATAAGCTCTTTAAATCTTCTTGTCCCACTTGTCACCAAAATCCGTTGTCCCTAAGTTGTGTTCTGTCCTTTCTAACTTGTGTTTTCAGTGCCAATCCAAAACATAAAAAGGTACATAGAATATTCATGGCAACATTTTCATTCAAATTATTGAAAGGTGTATCCCTTTGCCTGGGGGAATGCTGGCATCCATGTCCTACTTAGAGTACACCGTACAATAGAAAATAAATTTTGAAATAAAAGAAATTCAATTATCAAACAGTGCCACTCTAATAACTTTATTGTATGCCTTAAAATGCATAGAGGCATATAAAATTACATTCATTAATTGCTATGCCAATAATATGCTCTTATGGTGGGAATTGTTGCCAGTTGGACAGTCTTGGAAAAATGGTTCGGAAATTGCTTGAAAGAATTTATGTTTAGCTAACAGGAACAGGATGCAAAATATTTTCTCAACATTTTGTTTATATCAATGAATCTGAGGTCAACTTGTGCAAACACATTTATGTTGTATGTACTTGTCAAATAATTGATATCAGGTGTAATCACATGAGCTCCATTTGTTAGCTGCAATAAGATCTATATTCAGTCATAGCACTGGGGTTTCAATTGAGAAATATAGTGAAGCATATTCCCATACATCGAGTAACATAAGATAAGCATTTTAACTTTGGATTTTGAATGTTGTCTCAAATTTGAAGTAATCTAGCAAGAATAGAAAGAAGTGCTCAGAAGCAAGCAAAGTCAGGAAGTGGTGCTGCCGTCTGGTATGAAAAATGGTAAGGATTTTCTTATTCACAATCTGTAGTGAATGCAAGATGCAAAATACAATTCATGTTATTGCCTTCTATATATGCTTTATTGATTATTTTATATTTTGACTGTTACTGCCTGCAACAACTATTTATTCAGACTGAAAGTTTATTGCTTGAGATCTATATTTCAGGTGGGAAAAATACAACGCTAAAGGTTGGACAGAGAAAGGAGCACACAAGTATGGTAGACTAAATGACCAGTCATGGTGGGAAAAATGGGGCGAACAATATGATGGGAGCGGATCTGTACTTAAATGGTTCTCTCCCTTTTACCACCGTTTTCTTTTTTCCATTCTCATACTGTTTGTGCAATTTAGAGATTTATCATTAGAGAATTTATCAGGAAACGTTGAAAATAATTGTTGATTCTAAATGGTTTTATATGTGTTTGTGTTTTGTCTCTGCAAAATGATTGGGTTGCTTAGTACATGTTGACATGCTTTTTTGACTTGGTAACTTGTTACTGTATTGGAATTTGGAGAAGTAAAATAGAAGGGGCCACTATAAGCTATAAGATTCTAGGTATTGGAAGTCCCACTTTCCAAGGCATGAAATAGCTGCCTCTTATTCTTGGGTGCTATGTAGGTTTTTGTTGAAGTCACGTGGTTTCAAGATTAGAGTTGCTCAGGAGACCCATATCTGTCGGATACCTTCTCCAAGATGCATTACTAGTTTCTTTTCTTCTATTTTGAGTTCTTTGGCCTTGGATATTAGGAGTGGTCTACCTCTTCTTCCATCCCAACCACCACCAAAAGTAGGCTGATTGCATCCAGGATTATCCCCAAGGGCCCCATCTGTGTTGGCCACTCGAGAGAACATTATCTGGCATGCACTTGGTGTTGACATCTGCACTATTGATTCCGATGATGAGAAATGATAACTCCCTCATCCCCTTGTGGATGTAAAGTTCCCTGCTGGGTTCTTTTAGTTTAACTTGATTTGTAATGCAAAGTTTTTTCTTTCAAACACTTGCTGATCGTGTTACTTGAAGTTGGTCAATGCAAAAATACTTAGTAACGGGTTTACTACTTCCTCTGTAACTAATATATGCCCAAATAAATAGCAACTAATGATAGTCACACAATTCTGGTATCTCCCATGATATATTTTTCATATATAAACTCTAAGCAGATGCCACAAATCTACTTATGACAGCCAACACATATTTGATAATCACCATACATCAAACAGCAAATATAGAGGAAGAACCTGATAATTTATTTCTGTGGGTACCCTTTACAATTGCTTGAATGAGAGATATAAAATCACTGCCAAATATGCCCAGCTTCCTGCCAATAGAATCCACACTTTAACTGCCTCTGCTACAGAAAATGTGCCCATATTTTGCATACAATTTCTTCCCACAACAGTGCTCTGCTTTTATAACAGTAAACAGTCTCAAACTGAAGATTTGCACCCCTTACACTTTCCTCATTACAGTCTGATAACTGCACCAGCAAAATCGCCCCCAAACAGAGAGAAATATGGCTCAGCAAGAGAGAGAGCAAATCACCCAGAGAATAACTATGCTCAGCCACTGATAAATCGCTCGTCCCACAAGGAAGTAGTGGGCCCAATCCAAGTATTTTGTCCTCCCAACAAGTAGAGTGCTCCCACACTAGTTAACTCGTCCCTCCTTGGAAGATTCGACCTCCATCACAGAGATCTCAGGTCAAGAATGAGGGGAAAACGACCCAACCAATGATCTTCTGTCTCTAGAAGGTAGTTCAACCCCCTTTCTCTTCAGCAGAATTGGGCTTCCATGCTAAACTCGGCCACAACAAACAAACTCGACCTCTTACCCACCGAGTAGCTTGACCCAAGAGAGAGATTCGAGCCACACCTGTAAAAACCTCTGCTGCGACAAGGAAACTCAACCCACAATGAAGAAATCTCGCTCTTGATCCACGAGACTTCGCTGCCAAATAGATATACTCCTCTATGCTGAAGCACAATGAAAAAATCGGTGTGATCTCTTCCCAAAATGACTAACTAGGGTGGATTTGTCTCACCACCGAAGTTAATCTCAGAAAAATCTGCTAGGGTTTCCGTCCCAAGAGTTCCAAAGCCACTATGAGCTCTCTCAATTGAAAATTAGAAAATGCCAANATGGCGCCCTCTTTTTTTCCTTTTATTCTTCCGTTCACCTTTTTGTGACCTTTTTACCCTTTAATAAGTTTAAGTGACTTTTCATTTTCTCAAAGTCACTTAGGCACCTTTTTTAACCACTTACTCAATGTCCGCTTTTAAACTTAATTTAATTCCCACGCCCATGACATTAAGTAAATAATTAATTCCCTTTTTTTACCCTGACTACAGCCTACAGAAATTACTTAGGCTATTTCGTCATCCCTAGAGGACTCATTTGGAAAGGGACATTACAGTGGATTCTGCACTTTTGTACAGACTATGTTTCTTTACATGCTCTCCTTCACGTTATAGGGTTTTCCTTCTTGGGATAATCTACTTGTACACTTGTGCTTATGCCATTTCATTCCCTGTTGCTCTTGTACTCATTTTTCAATTCATTCCATCTCATTTTAGTGGGGTCTTTTGCATCCCTCTCTTTGAATTGGCTATGACTGGTGTTTGTAATCCTAGTTACCAGAAATGGAACAGGAGGTCCCATTCTTGTGCTGAAATGGCCCAGAAATAGGAACAATCCAAGAAATGCCATTTACTACGGCCATTCCCATTTCGGGTCTCTAGAAACCATCTCTCGAAAAATAGTTTGTTACAGATGGCTCTCAAGAAACCGTTTCTGGGGAGTTTGGAGATCGTTTTTGGTGTTTTTTAGTTAGTATCTGTAAAACCTTCATTTCAGACACTTACTTGGAAACACCAACTCCGGCTATATCCTCAGCCCCTTCAAAGCACATGTGATGCAGTCCCTTCTTCTTCCCCCTCAGAACTCATAGGTTGAAATTCCTCCCCCACCCAGTTGAATCCAATGGTTTTCCTCAGCAGATTATTGTCCTTTGGTATATTTTCTGTGCAAACAAGTACGAAGGGAACTGGGAAGTTCTCTATGGACAAACTCATGCACTGGCTGTGGCATGGTGAATTTCATGGGTCTCATTACAAGTGGGAGACTTCTACTATCCAGTCATCCCAGGTTGCACATAGATGTTGACAATGATTGCGCATAGAGATGGTGGATCTGTTAACCCTGAATAGATGGTCATCCCTTGCTGGGTGAATATTTGATAAACTAGTCGATCATGGTATTTAGTGATGTTAAAACTAATCGAACATCCTTTGTGCCCTTTATGCATAGTTTTTTTTCTCTCTATAGATTATGCACATACAATAAAATGCAAAGTAAAACCAAGAGGAAAGTTGTGGTAGAGAATGGGGGGAGGAATTAGCCTTGGACTCTGCAACTACTAATCTGGATGAGTTAAAGAATGGGTTGGCCAGTGAGAATTATATTGTTTTGTATTTTTTATATACAGTATAACCATTTCTTGTATACAAAACCTTTGGACTCCATTTCTTCTATTGTTCCTCTTTTTGTTTTGTCGCCGTTTCCCATTTCCCGTTTCTAGTAACATAGGTTGTAATCACTACACCCTTTGACCTATGTTGGTCTTTGTTATCCCCTATCCTAGGGATAACTAAGGAGATTATGTCTCGAGGCCCACAGGTCCTAGACATGGAGTACTGAGAGCCAAACGACTTGAGCTTGGCCCCGGAGGGCCCATCTTTTCTTCAGTGCATCACATCTATCAACAACAACAACATCCATCCCACCAGCCTGGTCCTGAGGTAGAAGTGGGTCTTGCTCCATGAGGTAATGAGTTTGTGTATCATGGTATGTGTCACTTTGATTTTCAAAGCATTTGAATATGTTGCACTGAACTCTCCTTCATTTCATAACCTTTGCTTGGAAATTATGCTCTTTAACTTGTTCATACCTGGGGGGTGACAGAATGCCCTAGTAAGTTGGTTCCCTTTAGGATGAGTTGCCACTGGGTGGGTCTATGAAGGGTCATTGTCCATTCCTTCCATACTTACAATTTTTTCATCATTATCCCTCTCATCTTCCCCTACCTTGGTTCGAACATTGCGTTTGCCACACTAGGAAGGGTTGTACCTTGCCTTGTGGGAAGAAGGGGCTAAAGGCCCAGAGGGTGAAAGTAGCTGGCAAAAGTTAAAATCCAAAATGAAACCTTTGAGATGCTTCACCCAAGGATTCCCAAGAAAGCAATAAAAGGATTCTCAGTAAGAAAAGGGGGCTCGTAAGATAAAATAAAACTCAAGGTCTAGTTGGTGGATGGGAGGTCTCATCATGAGCCGACCTATTAGGTCCATATGCATGTAGCGGTATGACACTACCATCTATCTGGTCACCAAACCAGGGTGGTGTCTCTTGGTGGCATAGCCAAGAGAAAGGGGGTCTCATCACGAGCCAACTTTCTCATTTCCGTGAAGTGCTTGTGGGTAACGTTGTCACCACGACAGGACAGTGTCCCCCAGCTATTCTCTTGAAAAGAAAAAGAAATAAGACAAAGAATAAAAGGCATTGAGTGGGCTAGGAAACAATGGCATCCATGGCAAGGTGCAACTCGCCCTCTATAGAGGCACCCACAGGCAAGACCTACATTTCCCTGTTATCACTGCACCCTTTGCCCAAACATTCCCCTACACCATTTCATACACTTACATGACCTAGATTGGTCTTCACCTGGGAAACACCCCAAACTTGAGGAGGATTAGCCCAATAGGACATCCCGAGACCCTCTCAAAACCTGGCTTATTAAACTGCATAATGTCTTTGAGCATTTTTCTAGGTAAAGGGGGGTTTGATGCGCATGTTTGGGTAATTTGATTATTGGATGTGATTGGCATTGCTATGATCCCTGTGACTTATGAGCCCATGGAGGGTGTACTTGTTGCTGCTGCAGGACCATGCCCAGTGGATAGCTACATATGGGGATATGATTAGCTTAGACCTCCATGGGGCGGAAAGCCCAACAGATGGATGCTGTGACCCCAACCAGGGGTAAAGAGACCCGGAAGGAAGAAGGACGTTTCCCTTGAGACACTCTGGCATGCCTAGACCCAAGGGGGTCTTGCCCTTCCACCATGACATTGGCCCTTGAAGGCTCCTAATGTCACCATGCTGACCCTTGACCTCATCCAGTTAGGGTTTGGCATTTATTAGGACGGTTTGGTGCTAGTTGGCCCAACGTTTTGCATTTGAGGCCTCTGGGGGCCCAACGTTTTGCATTTGAGGCATAGCATTCCAAGTTGGGGGTCTAACGTCACCCTACAGGGGCATGACGTCATCCCTAAAGTGAAATTAGGGCTTTAATTATTGATTTTATGTAAAAACTGGATTTTGGATGTAAACTGGCCATGTCGACCTTTTATGACCTAAAAGATAATTAAAGGTCATTGATATTATATAAATAAGAGATAAAACTCTTGTATTTTATCATAATTCATTCATCACTTAAGTGTGGGTCTGAAATTCGGCCTTCCTTAAGGGTTTTTGGCTGAAATTAGTGGTGCGCACTTCTTGGAGGAGGCATTTATTGGTGTATTTTCATTTGGAGGATTTTCAACTAGGGTGATTTGCTTGATTATTCTTGGTGAAGTAAGTGGAAAATATGCATTTCTTTATTGTGAATGAATGTTTATGGTTAATTTTACTTGTTTCATGTCTAAGATTATGAAATTGCTTGCTTGAAACCCTAGGGGAAAAACATATGTTATTATCTTTTTCCCTATAATCTTCCATGTGCTAAAATTTCTTTAAAGACACCTAACTTGACGTAGATACTAGAGCCCTACCATTGTAGCACTCTAGTAACCCTACTTCCATGCCTAATTGCATATTTTATTACAATTTGTTCAAAGAAAGGAGAAATCACTAGGGCCTAACCATTGTTACTTCCTAGCAATTATCCTCTCCATCCTTTTGACATATCATTATCATTGCTATCTTTCCTCTAAGATTTGCTGCTGCCATTAGTGACCCCATTTACCCTAGAAAGGCACTAGACTACCATCTACAAGTGTTGATTGATCAAACAAACACTTATACTTTTATCTTTGAAGACTCTACTAACATTTTCTAACCCTAAATTAGACTAACTCCCAAGCTAACTTGCTGCTGTAGCAAACATTGCTACAGCCATACAAACATACATTGATTTGACACATTTACCTACATAACTTGCACTAGAACCATTCAAAAATCAATTGTGATAATTGCTAGTGAATCTACTAGGTAAGTGCTAGTTTTGTATGGTGTTTTCTTACATTTTTGACGATTAGAATTTGCTGCTGTTGCAAAACATTGCTACAGCCATCTAACCACAGCAAATTCTCTGCAAACGTGACATTTAAAGCTAGCTAAACATTGCCAATTTTGCTTGTGACAATTTATTATCATTTTGTCTAGTCAAAGTCAGTTTTTCTAGTCTTTTACAAGCAATTTCAAAGCATAAATCTTGTAGCTGTTATAAAATATTAATTTCTGTTATAAACTGTTGCATAGCTACAAATTCATATCAGCTAGCTTACTTTGTGAAGGTTTATTGTCTTATGAAGTACTAACAATCATTTGATAGTCGGAAAGTGCCTCGCTTGCTTTGTTGTCTTGTTCTGGGTAGGTACACAAATATTATCTATTTTGCTTCATCCTTCAAGACATAAAAGAAATCTTTGATTTGAGTGATCTGTGAGAGGGGAAGGATTTCCTTGTGATTAATTGCCTTAGCCTTCTCAAACCCCTAGGTCACCGGGGACGTCTCCCCTGGGGTAGTCTTGACATATTCCTAAATAGAAAGGGATCTCCTATTAAGGTGACAGTGATAGGTTATTCTCAGTTACGCCAATTCTGTATCCATTTACCTTGGGCTTTTGGGCAAGTACAAATTGTGCAATAACAGTCTCTAGTGGACGTTGATACAAATTTCAGTTTCAATTTCAATTTCAAGGGAAATGAACTAGTGATCATTCTGTAGCAGACCACATTTAGCTGAAATTTGTGCTATGTATTTATAAATAGTCAATCTCTCCTTTCAAGGGCTTGTACTTGCTCCTCCATGAATGTTGGTATGCAACAAGGAAACGTTTTGGTGGTAGTTGTTTTTGTTTGTGTGTTCTTGTGTGCATATGGATGAAAAACATAGGTCAATACCATCTCACAAAGTTTTGTTGAGATAGACTTTTTATTTACAGAGATGTACTATTAGCATGTGCAAATGTTATGTCATACTCTTGATGAGGTGTTTATCTGCATATATGAACTATTATTAATTTGTAAATTTTTTTTTCATACTCTCGATGAGGTGTTTTATATTATCCTTTTGCGTGTATGTTCCTCAAAAGTTTAGTTGGAGGTATTTGATGGATGTTTGCAGGATCAAATTGGAAAAAGTGGTTGAAGATCTTAAGGGAACTATGATGCTTCATTCTTGTTAACCCTTAGATTTTCCTGGGAAACCGGAGGGTTAAGATCTAGCTAGCTTTCATTCGGCTGGTATTCAGTGACAGGTGCATTAGGTTTCATAGTGATCAGAGTCCATTTGACAGGCATGTTCACCAGTTTTGGAGGAAATTGCTATTTTTAGCAGTTTTCCTATTTGCTAGGAGCTCGAGTTTGGAGGTCCATATGTCATAGTTGATCACATAATTTTGATCCTTGCGAGCTCACAATGGCAATGAGATTTTTTTGGGAGACATGCAAGCATTCATAGAACACTGCTATTTTTAGTAGTTAGGGTTTCAGGGCTTGTATGTTGATTTTGAGCATATAGTTGGATTTCTTGCAGAAAAACAGGTACGAGGACACTAATTTCATTGACATGCGAGATGCTGCTATTTTTAGCAGTATTTATTTTTAGGCGTGCTATAGTTGGCAGTGATCTCATAGCAATTCCCTTCATTTTTCTTCTTTCATATTTTTGAGGAGTCAGACTGCTATTGTTGGCATGGTTATATTTAGCCTTAATATTTTTGGCAAGTACAGGTTCTAGACTCATGGTTCCAGTGAGCAGTCATGAACTGGTTCGAATAGAGCAAGTGGAGATTTTTCAGTGTGACAGGTGATAGTCATTGGGATCCTAGGTCGACCGTCTTCGGTATTTTTGGCACTTGTTGAATTTGGCAAGCCTATTCTATTTTTTGACTTCAGTTCTAAATTTATCAAGAGAGGATATTCACTAAGTTTGGAAACCCTAATTCACCATGGTTCTGGTGCTTTCTTTGGAAAATTAAAACTTAAGTTTGATTTGTATTATTGGAGTTCACACTTTGCATGTGAGAGGTCGACCTCTTAGTGCTTATTTGGCATATTTGGTATTTTCGAAATCCTAGAAATCCTAGTTTGTTTTGCTATGATTAGCAGGGTTTGACCTCTTCATTCAGTTGCATGAGAGATGACTTGGTCTCCTATTATGGCATGATTAGCTAGTTTTAAAATATGTATTCTTAGAAAGGCAACTTGGCCATTTTAGGAGCTAGGTCGAATTCCTCCTCATAATTGGAATTTTGGTTTGGATTGAGCTAAAAATTTTAGTGGTTGGGTTGACAAGACGACCATGTGTATGCCTGTAGGAGGGCTACAATGTTTATTGGCAGATTTAGTGAGTTAGAGGTTACATAACAACAATTCTCTCCCTGAAAACTTGACACATGGCAACAAAGTGATGGTTTACCAACATACCAACTAGTTATCATGCAGTTCCCAGAACGGTCATCCACTCACTTGGGCTTAAAACAGATCTGGGAGGGTGTAATTTTGGATTGTTTGTAATGCAGAACATGTGTATTATCCAAAGCGCTGATAATAGGCTTTGTTATAGCACAGGTTGTAGGTTGGGCAAAGTTCGACCCAACCACAAAAGAAAGTGCTACAACTTGGGAATCCTACACCCAATGTCACCTCGATGTAGGTCCCGCACTTCAAGGGTGACTAGGTCACTCTAGGAAGGCGATCCCGGTGACCCTAGGGGGAATGAGATGGGGATGGATAGAGATGAAAGTGGAGCCCCTAGAGGTCAAATCTAAATGGAGTGAAATGTGGAAAGAGATGCCTTGTAAGTCAAGTGATTGTTGCCCCAAAGGTGTACTACTTCTCCGGATGATTGTACCTGCCCAAGACACAAGAAAATCCAAATTGCAATGATATATGTTAGTATGGATCAACAAGTTAAGCCTTCTGTCCCTAATTTGCAGCAATGGATAACAGTTTATATCAGTAAGTAAGACATTCATATCATCATGTAAAGCATAAGATCGATGAACAATATTATCAATGAATATGGCAACCAATTATGAATGAAAAATGGCACTTTGAGGCTGAATAAAGCAAGCTGTTACAACATGTGTTTTCTGCAGAAAATTGCAGCCTTATGGCTGTAGCATTCAATGGCATGCAACAACAATATCAACCATGGAAAAGTGCCAAGAACTAGCCCAAAAAGTGCGCCCTAGTTTGTAGAGTTAGTGTGAAAAATTTAGGAGTTAGTCTAGGGTTAGTTTAGGAGTTAAGAGTGAATTAGTAGCTAGGGTTATGCAGCCTTAATGGCTGTAGGTTAAAGTTTGTAACAACAATTAAAGTAGTGGGAGAGAGGGGACGCCCTAGTAGGGGAAGACTCCTCTCAATGTGGAAAACCAACTCCAAGCAAGAGATCTTTTATGTAATGTCCCCCACCTCTTGAAGAAGAGGTTTGGAAGACGTAGTGGTCTAGGTGTCCCCACTAGGCCATAGTCTCATAGTGAGGGGAAAGGTCAACAAGTTAAAGGTTATATTCTTAAGTTGACTTGATAAAAAGGTGAAAAAGGCATTAAAAGATAACTCAACAGAGAAATAGAAGAGCTGGAATTGGAGTTAGGGTTAGCTCTAGGAGTGAAGTTAACTCAACAGGAAATTAGAGGAAAAAGTATAAAGAGAAGGCTAGGGCGCACTTCTTGGGCATTCTGGATTTTGGTATTTGCTTGTTATTGCCTTGAGTATATAGTTTGGGGGTTTTGCTGATACAAACCCTTGTGAGCAACTCAGTGGTGAAAGATCCACTCACCTTGTTCCACAGCTTGGTCTCGGGGATGAAAGAATCCTCCACACCATTCTACCATCATCATCTATCCTCCAACAGACTCAGGGAAGCAACAGGGCCGTACTGTTTGTGAGTTTCCAGCAAGGGCGCACCATCCACTAGAGAAGAGTTCGATCCAGCTAATCAGGAGGAGCGTTGGGCATTCCATCACTTGGGTTTTACTCGCAGACACTCCACCATCACTTTGAGGGCTTCTTCGAAGAGTTATCATCACTACTTCTTCAGCTACAGTTTGGGACGACTTGGAGGCTAGGAGGACGTCCCATTACTCAGTATTTCTCAGATCTAGGGAGATCTAATGAAGATCTGGATCTGAAACTTCTCCCACGGGGTTCCCATAGCCCGATCTATATTCTTGGAGAGTTTCACACCATTTGGAGGCTTCCTTCTTCAGGGACGAGTTGCCTAGGGTTCCAGGCATTCAGGAAGGCGCAACTCCCTTAACAGATTCAATATTTGGAGGGGTTGGCATTGGCAGTTCGGTTTGAGACTTCAGGAGGGGGATCCTATCATCTTGATCTATCATATGGCTGAGTTTGGACTCGTTTAGAGTCTTTTTGTAGCAGGGCCGAGTTATTGAGGGTTTCAGCCTTCTATTGGAGCGTGGGATTCTTCAGCTGGAGGGTTTAACGTTCAGATCTGCTTGTATTGATCTTCATTTCTTATTCAGCCTTTGGAGGCTTGTTTTGTATCAGTGGAAGCATTTTGTAGCAGCTCATATTTGTTATAGCCATCTGAGGATTATTCCAGATCGGCTCCGTCTATTGTATCTGATTCATGCTTCTATAATAAAGGTCAGATCTATGTTTGTGTTTTCTATATCTTGATTATATTGTGATCTTGCATATGTTGGATGAATCTGGTATAAACGTCATTTGAATAACTGGAAAACTTCAATAGACACCTGAACATCAAATAAATCAGTAGTAGTTAGTGATTCCAAGCGAAAAATTGGGCTTGGGATCATTACATTTTAAAAGACACAATTTCACGTTTCCCAAGGCAATGATTTTATATCTTCAATGCAAAAAATAAATGATTAGTGCCTTTAATATTGGGTTAATGGAGTCAAATAAATGAACTATAGATGCTACTTCCTTGGGGGTGTAAATCCTCTTTGTTGCCGTCCTAATACACACTTGCCAACGTGAGCTAAGTCCGGCTCACTTAGTGTGTCCTTGGAGGCACAATGCCTAGGTTCTCAGTCCACACTGTCACCTTGACTGGAACCTCTTCCTTCTAGGCTTACTCCTAGGGAAGCCAAGGGGGGTAGTCCCTAGTTACTAGATTGATTTTAGTGTTTAAGGTTCTAGGAGTTAGTTTTAATTTGTTAAAGGCTAAAGGGGAAAACTAGCCTATGATGCAAATGCAGCAAATGCAAAATGCAAGTCTAATCTAAATGTCAATCAACCCTTTCCCTAAATCAACTAAGACTAGTGCCTAAGGTTGGGCAATGGGGTCAACTAAGTTTGAGGGTGGTTTATTACAAAGGTATTACAAATAAATCAAGTTAAACGACCCCAAACCAAAGATTACTATTACTTACAAAAGAATTACAAGTGTTACAATGTTTACACAATATACAAAAAAACCAAGATACAACAAGATGTAAGTGAGACCAACACATTAGCCAAGCATGCCCCAATAGCACTTACTCTATTGGACCGCTTTCACTGGCAATCACAAAAAACACTCAAGAATCAAAGAAGGTGATGCCTCCCCAAGTGGGATACTCAACCTCTTCTTGATTCACAACACAATAAGCAAAAACAACAAGATATTCAATGTTTAACTCAATTGCTCAATAAAACATCAAAGACATTTACCATAAAGTTGCAAGAAAGATATAAGCATGAATTAACCATCAATGTGTGTTCCCTAAG
>SNQJ01S0056475.1:40577-56879 GCA_010110895.2 Picea sitchensis | reverse complement strand
GTTTTAGCCTAGCCATAGCTACACTAGCCATCTCTTTTCTTGAGTTAGCTTTGAACATAAATTGAAGAAAGAAGGCGTCCTAGGCCTAATTTATTTTACACCTAGGGTTTGCTTCTAGGGTTTTGAAAAGCCTTGTATCTAAGCAACACTTTTTAGCCATAGATTTGTGTTCAAGAGCTAGCCGTTTTGCCAAAGAAGTCTTAAGGAAAGAAGAGGAAGCATTAGGCCTAGCCTTAGCTACACCTAAGTAAGCCTTTTCTTCTTAGGGTTTTGGTTTGGTGGCCTTGTCATATCACACCATCAAACCCTAATCCTCTTGTCCTTAAGTTTAAGTCTTCCAAGCCATTAGTTTCACTCCATTTGACTCCATTAACCCAAGGCACTAGTCTAGAAACACCTTTGAGCTTGTTTGTGCTTAAACTCTCTCTCAAAACTCTTTTATTTGAAACCCTAAACTAACCTAGCGTCTAACCCTAGCATCTAGAACTAACCCTAATGCTGATGACGTCTTGCTGATTTAGGACTTGTGTTTGGATAGAAAATTGCGGCTTAGTCATCTTATCATAGCAATAGAGGTTTCGTAAATTTTCATTGGTTGATTTAGCTAAAACGTCCACTTCTTGGCTAGCTAACCCTAACCCTGAATGCAACAACAATATAGGTGACGTCACACCTCTTTGATTTCTTGTTTGCCTTGCAACGTTGTGACTTTTCTCACCTCATATGATAGACTTTGAGTCATTAATTACATTTGTAAGCCTATTAAAGAAAACGTTCCACTCATTGTCTTCAATTTGACCTATTAATTAATGCTTGACGTCACATCTATAGCAGCAACAATATTGGTGACGCAGCAACATTATTTATATGAGCTGATTTGAGATATTTATTGCATTGTGATATAATACAAGGATTTAATTGTGTACATTGAATGCTCTTATCTCTTGGTGTAATTATTGAAGAAGTAATATAAGTCTTTTCTTTGTTTAGTAATCATTGACTTCGTCAATAATTACATTTGATCATTGCTCATTTACATATTGAAGATAGTCATTGACATATTGAAGTACTAACCACTGCAGCGCATTCTATAGTTATTTGTCTTGTCTCGCAAACAGGTGCCTCATCAGTGGAACTTCTCCTTTGACTATCTCATTCTTGGCAGTAATCTGTGAAAGGGAACTTCTTACCTTGATCCATTAAACCTTTACCCCTTCAAGAAACCAGATTACATAGGGACGTCCCCCTTGGACTAGCCATCCTAAATAGAAAGAGCTCCCCATTGAGGTGACAGTGGGTGGGGAAGCTCCTGTTACGCCGGTTTCAAGCCTTGACTCAAGCTACCTAAACCCTTCCTACAAACCGTGCGATAACAAGCCGGACTTAGCTCACGTTTGCAAGTGTGTATTAGGATGACAACAATACCTTCGTCCGCAATGCACTTTTTCCAAGCCCATTAATTGCCATTATTTTATTCTTTCATAATTTTAAGGAGAAGTTGAAGGTCACTGCTCTCGCGTGGTGACCAGATAATGGCAATGTCACCCACAAACACCTAGTGGAAATGAGAAGGCTAGTGCGTGACGAGACTCCCTTTCTCTCAGCCATGCAATTGAGAGCCATTACCCTGGTTTGGTGACTAGATGATGGCATTGTGATACCACTAGATATTCATGGATGTGATAGGTCGGCTCGTGATGAGACCTCCTATCCTTCAACTAACCTTTTAAGCATTCTTTATTATATTGTGGGTCCTGTTATTGCACAATCTGTACTTGCCTAAATCCCAAAGTAAGTAGATGCAAGATTGGCGTAACAAAGAGTGACCTATCACTGCCACCTTAATAGGAAACCCCTTTCTATTTAGGAGTATGTCACAGTACCCCAGGGGAGACGTCCCTAGTGACCCGAGGGTTTGAGAAGGCTAAGGTTAAAGATACAAGAAAGTCCCTCACTTCTCACAGGTCACTCAAGTCAAAGGTTCTTTGTGTCTTATAGAGATGAAGCAAAAGGGTAAATAAGGTGTACCTGCCCAGAACAAGACAACAAATAGAAAAAGAGTGCAATTTCCAAGTAACATATGATGTTAGTGCTTCATAAGACCATGAACCTCTAAAAAATAATTAAGCTGATATAATACTGCAGCAACGTAATTATTTACAACAACAATGAATGTTTTGTAACAACCACAATAATTATGCCTTAAAAATGCTTGAAAATGACAAGAGAATATAGCTCTAAGTTGACATAATGATAACAACTTGTCAGAAGCAAAATTGACAATGTCTAATCAGCTTTTAATGTCTCTTTTCAAGATAAATTTGCTGCTGTTAGATGGCTGTAGCAATCTTTTTCAACAAAAACAAGTTAGTCAATGAATTAGTCTAGTGTAAGGTTAGCAAAAGTTATTAAAAGTTTTAAGAAAGATAGTTTGAGAGTTGTTTGATCAATCAATCACTATAGTGAGTGGACTAGTGCCTTTTAGGGTGTATGGAGTCAACAATAGCAGCAACAAATCTTAGAGGAAAATAGCAATGATAGTATTTAGTCAAAGGAGATGGAATGGATGGAGGAGGTGTTGGTAACCCAAGGCCTCAAGCATCCAAGTCCTAAAAGAAAATTGGCTAGAAAGTAAGGAAACTTAGGCCCTAGCGAATTCTCTTTCCTTAAACAATTTGGAAATAATATATGCAATAGGCAATTGGAGTAGGGATATTAGAGTGCTAGCATTTTAAGGCTCTAGTAGCTACTTCTAAACAAGATGCACTTTGAGAAATTTTAAACAAGTGGAAAACTATAGAGAAAAAGATAATAACTTATGTTTCTCTCCTACAGTTTTAAACAAACAATTTCATAATCTTTAATATGAACCAAGTAAAATTTACCACAAGCATTCATTAACATAAACAAATTGCATATTTTCTACTTACTTCACCAAGAATAATTAAGCCAAACCCTAGTTGAAGATCCTCCACAATGAAGAAAAGCCAAAATACACCAAAAATTGCCTCTCGAAGAAGTTGCACACTAATTAGTTAAGCCAATAACCCTCAAAGAGGGCTGAATTTCAGACCACACTTGTGTGATGACTTCATCATCTAAAAATGAGAGTTTTCTCTCTCTATTTATACAGTATCAATGACCTTTAATTAGAATTAGGTCATAAAAAGGCCAACATGGCCAAATTACATCAAAAATCCAATTTTTACATAAATAAAGGTAATTAAACCCTAATTTTATCTCCAAGGGTGATGCCATGCCCTTCTAGGGTGACGTTAGGCCCCTAGGGTGGAACGCTAGGCCTCAAATGCAGAACGTTTGGCCTCCAAAGGCTCTGAATGCTGCTACACGTGCTAACTAGCACACAACTGCCCTCATAAATGCAAATCCTGATTGGATGATGTCTAGGGTCAAAATGATGACGTCATGAGCTCTAAAGGGTCAACATCCTGGTGGAAAGGGAAGACCCCCCTAGGTCCATGCCTGCCAGAGTGTCTCGAGGGCAACGTCCTTCTTTCTTCCTGGTGCAAGCCTCTGGTGTCTCTCTGCCCCTCGTTGGGGTCACAACATCCATCTGTGGGCTTTCAGCCCCATGGAGGTCCTAGCTAATCATTCCCCCATATGTACCTTTCCACCGAGAAAAGTCATGCAGCAACGACAAGTACTCCTTCCAGGGGTTCATAAGTCATAGGGATCATAGCAATGTCAATCACATCTAATAATCAAATTACCCAAACATGTGCATCAAACCCCCCTTTACCCAGACAAATGCTCAAAGATGTTATGCAATTAACAAGTTAGGTTTGGAGAGGGTCTCAGGATGTCCTATTGGGATAATCCTCCTTAAGTTCGGGGTGTTTCCCAAGTGAGAGCCAATCCAGGTCATGTAAGTGTGTGTGTGAGGTGACATGGGAAGTGTTTGGGCATATGGTGCAGTGATAACAGGGGAATGTAGGTCTTACCTGTGGGTGCCTCTGTAGAGGGTGAGCTGCACCTTATCATGGATGCCATTATTTCCTATCCCATCAATGCCTTTTATTCTTAGTGTTATTGCCTTTTCTTTTGTGCTTCAAGAGAAGAGCTGAGGGACACTGTCCTAGCTTGGTGACCAGAGGTGACAACATTATCCACAAGCATTTCACGGAGATGAGAAGGCTGACTCGTGATGAGACCCCCTTTCTCATGGCTATGCCACCAAGAGCCACTATCCTTGTTTGGTGACCAGATAGATGGTAGTGTCATACCGCTACATGCCCATGGTCCTAATAGGTCGGCTCATGATGAGACCTCCTATCCACCAGCTAGTACCTTGAGTGTTTATTTATCTTACGGGTTCCCTTTTCTTACCGATAAGCCTTTTACTGCTTTCTCGGGAATCCCTGGGTGAAGCATCTCAAAGGTTTCATCTTGGCTTTTAACTCTTGCCATCTACTTTTACCCCTTGGGCCTTTAGCCCGTTCTCCCCACAAGGCAAGGTACAACCCTTCCTAGTGTGGCGAACCTAATGCTCGAACGAAGGTAGGGGAAAATGAGAGGAGTAAGGATGGAAAGTGGTAAGTATGGAGGGAATGGACAATGACCTTTCATAGACCCACCCAGTGGCAACCCATCCTAAACGGAGATCAACTTACTATGGCATCATGTCACCCTCCCAGATATGAACAAGTTAAAGAGCATAATTTCCAAGCAAACGTTATGAAATGAAGGAGAATTAAGTGCAACATATTCAAGTGCTTCAATAATCAGAGTGACACATACCATGATACTTAGACTCATTACCTCATGGAGCAAGACTTACTGCTACTTCAAGATCAGGCTGGTGGGATGGATCTTGCTGCTGCTGATAAATGTGTTGCACTCAAGAAAAGAGGGGCCCTCCGGGGCCATGCTCAAGTCATCCGACTCTCGGCACTCCATGTCTAGGACCTGTGGGCCTCGAGACATGATCTCCTTAGTTATCCCTAGGATAGGGGATAACAGGTCCCCTTTACTCAAAGATAAGCGTTTCACTGCTTTCTTTGGTGATCCCTAGGGCGAAGCATCTGGAAGGTTCAAACAAGGCTTTTATCTTTTACCCAACATCAATCCCTTTGGGATTTCAACCCCTTCTTCCCATAGAATGAGGGACAACCCCTTCTTGGGTCAATACACCCTAAAATCCCAAGAGATAAGGAAATGGAGGGGAATAATGATGGAAAGTGGTAAGTATCGTCGGGAACGGTACGATGGCTCTTTAAGGGAGTTCCTAGTAGCAAACCCATCCCCAAGGAAGACCACTTACTAGGGCACAATGTCAACCACCAAGGTGAAGTAGGGCAAACATCATAATGTCCAAGCATATATCATGAAATCTAGAGAAATCTAAGATACAACATACTCAATTGGCTTAAATATTGAAATGATGCTCACCATAATACCAACTTGTACCTCAAGGAGCAAGGCCCACTGCCTTTTGGAAGCCAATTGATGTGGTGGATGCCATTTGGAAATCTGTGACCATCTGTGGTGGTGAGAGGGGTTTCCAACTGTGCAAAAGGGTACTGCTGGTCATGTAGTCTCTCGACACTCCATATCTACAACTTGAGGGCCTCGAGACAAACATAATCTCCTTAGTTATCCACAAAATGGGGATAACAGGCTTGAATAGGGTCAAGAACTTGGAGTTTACTGAGAGACGTCTTGACTTAATGAGCAAATAACGAAAGTTCAATGGATGATTTTCAGCCTGTTTTGCTGACAGTTCTCTAACTCTGAGTTTGGGCACTCTAGCAGTCTAATTGCAGCATGTATGACAACTTAGTAGTCATGCAAAACAACATTGCTTGACTTCTTACTTCTGGCCAGTTTGGTAGGTAGTGGTAGTCAGCCTTATGGGCATATTGTTATCCTCAAATAGCAGGTTGAATCACTGGTGGATAGCAGTTTCATCAGGCAGTTGAGAGGTTATGATCCAGCATGCGGTGGAGGGTGTTGTTTTTAGCTTTTTCATGCATCATAGGTACTTGTCCATTCATCCTAGATAAACAACATCAAGAGGACATACAGGGGGAGTTTTTCCATTTATTAGCAACCAACCTCCTTATCTGTCATCCTTTCTGTTGTTCCAGAGTCTACACTTAAGGCTATAAAGTGTAGAGTTTAAGCATCCAAAGTGAGTGAGTGATAAAAAGGGGAAGAAACAACTTCAGGGGATGAAGCTATGGCCGATCTCTGAGTTGTCTTTGTCTAGCTTCCAAATATTCTTGAATGTTGATATCCCGTTCGGTGGCGGCCCATGAACGTTTGAGCTCTGTCTGGGTGATGGTAGTCTTAAGTATGGTATCGAAAAGATTCAAAGCGATGCTGGTTTGATCCGATAGGCTGGGTTCGATGTTCGGCTGTCTTACGACGGGTACAGTCATGGGGGGGACAGAGCTTTAAAAGAGGGTTGATGTTTTAAAGTGCTTATTTCAATTTTAGATTATACGAGTAAAATTCAGTGAAGCCAATCGAAGGGTTTAACAAAATCGAAGGTTGTTTTCCGTAACTGAGTTAAAATCTGAAACCAAGTGTGAAAACATAGAGCTGTCAACAATGTGGGGCATCAATTTCAGAGGAATCCCACGCTGTAGCAGAAGAAGAAAAGAAAGAGATACCTTGATGAAAGCATATAATGTAGAGATCTAAGTAATTCACAGGTCTTGTACCTGCTAGTAGTCGATACAGAGGAAAAGTTGTAAATAACTAGATAACTAGAACCTGATCATCACAGTAGAAGTTATACTAAATTGCAGCGAAAACATTCATCAAAGACGTATATGTAAAAAATGACATGAAGCATGAAATAATAGAGGAAAACACATAACTCAATTTTGACGGAATATGGAGTCTTCAATTCGCTTTGTATTAATCCTAGATAAAAAAACTTTCTCTATTACAATCTACCACCGAAAAAGCGCCTGTGTCTCTTCCTAAATGTATATTTAAACAAACTTCTAAACATTTAGATTGCCGATCATTCTGGAAACTTGTCAGTTACAAATGAAAAAATGGAGCGTTTCATCTCCTCATCTTTTGTCTTCCCTCGTAAGGGTGGAGCACCTTCCTTTCTCTACTCTTCCGGCTCCAGAAATAGAACGGGTTGACATCTGTCATTATTTAACACCAGAAACCTGCCCCTTCGCCTGCTCGATGCAAATGACACACCTTTCCACCAATTGGGCTATCAACCTGGAAGGCTCTGCTTGGTTGCTTGTCTCAAAGGTGTAACAACTCTTCGCCAACTGTGGCAACCTTTTCCCTACTTGTCGGTCTTCTGTGATGATAGAGCATAATTGTAAACTTGGCTGTACTAGCCATTTGTCCACTTGGACCATATCAACCTGGCTTATCTGGGATATCTCCGCTTGCTCTTTCTCCACGTTTTCTTTGATGTCCAGTAGGTGTTTAGCTATATTGATTTTGCCCAGCGTCCCAGCACTACCTTCCTTATCAAGGTCTAACAAATTTTTATTTATCAAGGCGAACGTTTCCTCACAAGAATTCATCACCTCATTAGCTCTCCCCCTCCTTTCTGATATATTCTGCTCCCAAACCTTCAGCAAGATATTCCTCCAATTTGTTCTGCGATGGATAATTTGGAGCTGCCGACCATCTCTATCTTCGATGTAGCTATAACAACGTCTTGGAAAGCAACCCGAGCTACCCCAACTTCTCTTTTTCTCAAAGAAATATTTTCTAACACTTGATCTATCGTCTGAAAGTGGTTCTGAATGGTTCCCACTTTTACAAGCAAGTCTTGTTGAGCCGTTAATGCTTTCTGTCGGATTTCCACAGCTTGGGATCTGAACATTTTTATATCTAAAACCTGATTCTCGACAACATCCAATTTCGATTGTAACTCTATAATTTGCTGCCCCTGCTGGCTTACCTGCGTTTGGCTAATTTGCGTCGACTGGCGCACTTGCTCAAGGTCGGATCTAAGTTTCTCGATCTCCTGCAGATCGACTATTCGGGCTTTCTCAAGACTTTTGCTCACCTCATCCCTGGCATTTGCTTCAGCTATAGCCACTTTAGCTTCCAACTTACTGATCAAGAGCTTCTTTCGTTTCTACTGGGACTTCAAAGTTCCAACTGAGTACTGATTGGCTATAGCATAAGCCCCTAGTGTTCCTGCTATCTCGTTTGTGAATTCTTCCTCTTTCACGGCCTTTCCATCTGTCATGATTTTAAATTTTTTAGCCACTACGCCCTCTCTTTGATATAATTCTTGCCTCACCACGGCCTTCCTTTTTTTATCAAAGAAAAATTCGTTAGGAGGCAGCTCCTCTATAGAAATGGGCGTCATTTCTTCATTGAAAATCCACCCCGCATCGAGATTCCCCTTTGTGAACTGTAAGGGTGTGATAATAGCAATCAGACTACCGATTTCCTTGGATGGTTGTTTCGGGGTAACATCTGTGGCCGGCTTGTTTGACATGAGCAATAGTGAGTCGCTCGACCCTTGTGAGGGTATCTCTGCTTGACCTTGGACCTGCTTGCCCGGCGTACCCTTTTCGAGGTTTCCTTCCTGTTGGTAGGGTATTTTGGCTCCTCGCTCTGAGGTTCCAGCCTCCCCTGTTTCCTCTTGGTTCTTCTCTTTTTTAGGACTCGAGTCCTTTGAACCTTTGGCTTCCGTTTGCTGTGTAACTGGAAGCTTTGGGGTTTCACCCTGTAAAATTGGGGGAGACAACTCCGCCGGTGGTCCTTGAATTTAAAGAAATCGGCCATATCTCTAGGTGGCAGGGCTTGAATCCGACTTAGGACTTCAGAGTAGGACCTCACACCCCAGAATATTTCATCATGAGGGGAATCCTCGTGTTCATATCTCTTCAGGCCACAACTCGCCAGGTGATTGCTCACAACCTTACTAGGGTCGTGTTTCTTGAACCCAATATCCACCAGCTTCATTTCTTCTAAAGCCGTAGCCTCGACTTTGGCATGGCCAAAATCTAACAAGGAATATGCACCAATATGAATGGGGAAGGGCGGCCATACCTTTTTTGATACTCCTTTGAGCTCTTTGCTTATTCCGCCGAGCACAATCTGCCTGGCGATCTCGCGACACAATAGCTTATCTGGCAAGAATAGCGGTAGAGCATATGGAGGAACAGAGGTGCCAAAAACCCTGATATATGAAAATTCCGCCTCTATATACCAATCTGCACGCTACTTAGGTTGGTCGTGACGCTATCCGAAATCCTGGGAGGCGGCTGGCCGAAGATGGCGACATGCAATGGCACCATTACCCAGTTGAAGATCTCGTAGATGAATTCTTTGGCTTTATCCTCCCAAAGCTTCGAGTGGTAGACATGAATAGGCTCTGTATTAGACGGAGCCCAGCTCCAGTTCATTAGTGGGAAGGGTGTCATGAAGCAGATGGCATCCATGATGTAAGCAGACATAAAGAACGAAGCTCCTTTCTTACTTTCCCTTTGTGCTCGATATTCGGTAATTCAACTGGTCAGACTGTCAGACAACAGTTTGGCCCAGTCGAAGGAGAAACCCTCAACAACTGTATGAATAAGCGGTACACATGGGAGGAAAAAATGGGTAGTGTCCTCCTTCCCATACAACCTGCAGGCCATCATCGCTATGTACTTGAATTGTGGCTCCAAGGAAGAGATTGAATAGATCCCGTGAGTATCAGCCTTGAATTTCGCGGGGTGTGAGACCCAATCTTTTATCAGATCGGATAAGCTTTTTGCATGCTGCTCGCACTCCTTCTTGAAACCTTCTAGAAATTCGGCATTGTGAGTAAGGTTCGGTGTGGGTGACAATTTATACATTGCTCGCAAATGTTCTGGCCTGAAAGTCCCAATCGTTACCTTCTGTTCACTGATAATCGTCCTGGTTGGGATGTCCACATGGTCCAGCGCCCACTTGATCATATCACAATAGGGAAGAAGCTGGGGCCTCGCCACTATTTTGTGCATCTCTGCTTGAGTGACGATTTTGTATTTGGTTGATAAGTCTTCCTTTTCGTTGTCGCTAGAATCATCCGAACAGTTTACCGACACCGACTCAGATTGCAGAATGTTGGAAACGTATGACCATGTCTTGACAGAATTAATACTTCGGGGCGAGGTATCGGAAGCAACGTCTGAACCCTGACCTGAACTCTCGGCAGCTGCCTTGGGCGCTTTTCGTGGAGCCATGATAGAGAAACCTGCAACTGGACCTCCTGTCGAAAAAATTGAAAACACAAACAACAGTTATCCTGGTGAAATGGCTCTGCGCGCAAATATAACTGAAAACTGAAATAATGAAGGAAAAACTCTCTATCATGGTCATTTAAGCCCATGGGTGCCCTTGCCAACAGAACGGTCAAATCGCTTAATAGAAAGATTTAGAAGTAAAAATGAGATCTTACTATTCGTCACCTCATTGCAATTCAAATAAATGCCATAAATGCTTGACGATTCGTAACATTGAAAAACGCAGGATCATTCAAGACTTCATCCGTAAACCACGTGTGTTAAAGTTTGTTTAAGGTGCTAATTAATATGGTTTAGTTCTTTCAATTTGGTGCACTTAGTTGCTAATCCCCTTTTCGGCGTTCGCCACATCGGGTGTTTTCGCTCCTAGCCACTGAACCTTAAAAATCCGAAGTCGCGATGGTGTGATTTAATGGATTAAAAGTGATTTGACTTAAGCCTTTTAATTAATCCATGCTTAATTAAAGAAAATCGCGACTTCGTGGATCGGGGTTACAAAGGTGCTGCCCTTTGGGGAAACAATCGCCGAGTCGCGAAATCACGATAGTGACTAACTAGGGTTTAAAGTGATTTGTTCTTGATACTAACCTGGGTAAATTTAATACAACTTCGCGACTTCGCAAGTCGGAGGCTTGAGAAACGTTCAACGCGTAACTCCCAAGAGCGAGGGTACGAGGTACTAAGAGATGATAATCCCCGCTTAGTCTTTTAGTAATGGTGATTAAAATTAGGAAGGTTTTCGCCATTTCGCACGTCGAGATACTGCAATTTTAGAGGGTAGAAACGTGAAACGAACGAAGTCCCGAAATCCAACCTTTTTGGGCTTAAGTATAACATTTCATGTATTTAGAGAGAGGCAGCTCCAACACTTTCTTTCTTTCATTGCTGCCAACACTCTGTGCAGTGCTTACTATGCAGCCAATCTTGTGTTTTGTCTCGATGATGCAAACAATCTTTTGACTAATACAGTGATAGGGTTTGATTATGCAGTGTTCTTACAGCTCTTCGAATTCAGTGGTTGAATAGTCTTGTTTTGTTGCAGTGGTGTGGGTGGCCTAAGTGCCTTTACGTTGATTTTATTCACTTAAAGCACATGTCCATCTTCTTTCATCTTTCATAGTTTAGCTGTGGTGAAGTGGAATCTCTCATATTGTTTAATTCTGTCCTTGGTTGCTTGCACGCATATCAAGGGAAATTATTTTGTCTGCCGATCAATCACACTACCTACACTGATTTTATAAGTGATGACAGTGCATGAACAATAGGGACACCCCCTTGTGACTGGAGAAACACAATTCTGAATAGAGGAGTAATTAGCAGTGACCTTAGGCTAATTACTTATAGTTGTTTCCTAGGTCAGCCCTGTTAGCACACTTTTTCACCCTCCAATTGAACTGATATAACAGAAATAACAGTGATGAAGAAGGTGCTAATTCAAGGAGAAATGCTCCAAATTGTCACGGGCAAGACCCCTCTCCATTTTGGTTGGTGCGTGCCAACCTCAGGGGGGAGTCCCTAGGTACTGGGATGTTGATTTGTTGACTGATTTTCTGCAAAAAGACACAAAAAAACAGCAGCAAAATTGCTTTGGACAGCGTTTAAACACACCGCCAAAGCGTGAGGAAAATATAGTTTTATGTTGCTTGGAGGGAGCTTGCAGTGTTAGCACAAGAGAGATATAAGAAGCAAGACAAGAACCACTTAAAAGATAGATTAATATCACAATAAATGGTAAGAACTACTAATCTGATTGCAAGAGTAAGAACAAGATACCAACAAGAAGGAAAGTTCGTCAAAAACAAAACACTTCTTTATTATAGGCTTTCCAAAGGATTGATTGCGCCACAATAGACAAGTCCACAATTGGTGCAATGATTATCCTTGCTCAAAGATAAGTAGCTAGACTAGAGAGAATGAGAGAGAAGAGAAAAGAATAAGTGTATGCCGCTGCTGCAAATATCCAACCCCAATAATGTATCAAAACCTCCAATATATAGCCAAGAGAGGGAATACTTTACCGAAGAGAGGGTGCATGGGCGCATAGGAGGAGTAGGAGTGTATGGCACACGGGGAGAGAAGAAAGAGTGAAGAATGCATGCGCACTAGGAGAGTGGAGTGAGAAAGTGAGTCACAGTCCCACGTGTGATAGTAGAAGGTGTGTCAAGTAGAGAGGAAAGGGGGTTTGCGCAGTAGCTTCTTTGGAGAATTGTAATGTTCCCCAACCAAATCTGATATAAAAATCAGATCTAACTGGTTGAGAACTTTCGTCAAACACTTGAAGTGTTTGCTCAAAGTCCTTGGGCAAATCAACTCTCTTGCTGTCCCAACTGTCAAGGTGGATTACTGATGTGTTTAGAGGGTCAATGGGATGAGTTCCAACCTCCTTAGAATCCCCAAAGTGTCTGCTGTTATGATTATTTGCTTGCTGTTATGTATATGACAGTTTTTCTCATTGAGGCATTATGTCAAACAATTTGTATAACATGGCTGTAGCTTGCATTTCCATCCATGTTTTTGAGTTTAACTTATATAAAACAACATGAATTCAAGTGGAACATAGACTAGAATAAACATAAGAGTAAATGACAAGTAATACACAACCAAAAACAAAAATACCTCCACACAATCCTTGCTTGTTTATTTATTATGAATGGTTGTCCAATGATAGTAATTTCTAGATCTGCTATAAGTAATATAACAACCACTTTATTGGCCTATAATGGCCCCAAAAGGCAAAGAAATAGTGTCAATGATCCTCCTTTTCGATCCCCTAATGATGGCTGCCCAAAAGAGATGTTATATCATGCAAAATCCACAATTCCCATACCAAGAAATGTGCCCTCCTTGTTGCTTACGCTCTGCTGAAATATGCACAATAAATCTGATGTAAAATCTTCATGAAATGATTGCAATCTTGTAGATCTGATGATGGTTAACTTATATGAGAAGTGCCCTTGGCTGTAGATGTCAAATCTGATCACAAATCACTGGATCTCAAACCCTAGTGCGCACTCTTTTAGTAAATTTTCCCCAGCTCTAAGAATAAATAATATGGATGCTAGAAACCCCCAAGGGTGCCAAGAAAAGTCGCTCCAGGTGAGCCAAACACAAACCAACTCAGATCTCTTCAAGATCTCACTCCTAGAAGCCAATTCGAACTCCTTTTTATTGGACAATGCACCCTCTTTGCAGAATCCTGCAACAGTTGCGCCCTCCTTTACCAACAACACAATAAATGGATCTGAAACTGAAATAGAATGGTGAGGGTGGAATCTTTCACCACCTTAGCCAAACTTGGATCAAGAACAGGAGAATCTTTCACTCCCTTGCTGATGTCTAGCGTTTATTTAGTCAAAACCCTCAAAACCCTCAAGTATCTTGAGCTCTCTAGCCAAGAGGCCAAACATAAAAAAATAATCAACATAATGAGAGAATATGAACCCCTATCTCTCTTTTATACCCTTTTTCACCTTTTCCCTTCAAGTGACTTCTAATTAATCTTTAATATTTTCTCATAAAATCACTTTATTAATTTAATCTACCTTTTTACTCCAAAAAGTGATTACTTCGCCCTTATGACTTCTTCGGCCATTGAAAGTCACTTTTCTTCATCCTATCCTGTAGATATTTTCGCCCCAGTTCCAATGAGCTATTACACTAAGGTGTTTCTCCAAGAAACAAGCCCCAAATAACACCTTCAGTGTAATTAAAATATGCCCAATAATATCCTCGTTTTACGGAATCGTCGAAATGCAATGGAACCAAGGACAAGCTATGCGAAATGGATCCTGATGATGAAATGTGATGAATAATGTAAGGTGGGCCCCATAAAACTCCTCAAAATCACTTGAGCTCACTATCACCCCCAATTGGCTACTCTGGCAGGCATCCCAAACTGTAACGTAAGGGAATCCAACAATGGGGACATTACAGTCCTCCCTGCCTGAATATTGCTTGACCTCAAGCAATAGCTGAATCAAATTGTGTATGATCCCAAGGTCCCATATCCACATGGGAGACATGAAGTACTCTCCCCTCAAAGCATGGTCCCTCAAAGTGCTTGCCACGCATTTCCCCGGAATGCTCTTGACGAGTAGAATGATCATGTGTAGTAGATCCTCAGTCAACTCCTCAGGAAACCGCTCTACTTTGTTCTCAACTCCATCGACCATTGGCCTACGAATAACTCTAATCCCTGGATCCCAAATCAAGATGTGAACTACAATGCCCTGTAAAGTATAGTCTTGTACGACATCAACACAAATAGTCTCTTGAAGACCCCCAACCAATGGAGCAAGTAAATACAGTATCCCTCCCTCTCTCAAGGAATCTCTCACCTAACCCAGTCTCCAAATTACCACCTCCGGTAGTATCCAGATCCCTTGCTAACCAAGAATATGATCTATCCATGTACCTGATCCTCAACCAAGGAGACCCAACCTGCCACATAGCGTCCTCACCTCCATCTTCTCTCAAATTCCCACAACAATGAAAGGAATCAATTATGAGAGTCCCCGAAACTCCCATGTGCTCTAGAAGTGCACCAAACATTGCATCAAATAACTCTGATTGTGCCATACTACATATCTCAGTGCCTGCTGAACTGTAAGCCTCCGGCCGAAGTGTACTGATAGCTATGGTGTCCTGTCCATGATCACTAAGCTCGGCCTCCTTGTCAACCCACACTTCTGCCTGCGGTGTCCCATACTCTGGCAATATCCCTACGATGTCAGCCCTACTATATAGCTCTAGTATACTAGGGTCGAGAGACGCTAGCATACTCTCCCAACTCTTCCCTGAAACAAGGGTGGCTAAGGAATCATGCCCGGACTCGTGATGCTAACATACCAATCATGCCCCCATATGCCTCATGACATCATCTTCTAGATCCTCCCAGGAGAATCTTTCTGATATGCTGATGGGTCCTGAAATGTCCAATCTGTCCGACCATAGGTACATCATTTATGGTCCTCAAGATCTTTGTCGCTGCTTGCTGTGACCATACATCTTGCCAACTAACCTCATAGTCCTCATTGGAAGCATCCATAAGATCAAGAGGGCTTAAACGTGCTACACTTAACCTACACTAGCTAGGGCAGCCCTCAAAATTAGAGTGAACAACCTTGACCAGGAAATTACAGCAACAAATATTGTTCATTAAACCCAGTGATTAGAGCAAGACAAAGGGAGGGCTTTACCTCAATCCTAACGTCTTCTTATTGGAGCAAACTTGCCCTTGTTCAAATATTATACCAACAAATTTGTACTAGTAATTTCCAACCATCAAAGAAACCCAAGAAAAATGAAGAAAGATGATGAACCTTCCTCCCAAGAGATCTTCAACTAAGCTTGGATGGGAACTCCCAAAATTCCAATCATGCCTCTAGCAAATGAAATTCTTTTCTATTTGTAGGTTTCTACCTCGGACAAGCCCTAATAGGGCCCTCCTCCATAAGGCCCCTTTCTTGCCTTGACAAGTCTTCAAAGGATACATGGCATCTACTAAGGCTGGGTGCACCTCCCAAGTCTTGTAACATTCCTAGTGCACCCTCTTCCCCCCTCCATATGAATGCTCAACAATAAATGATCTTTTTCTCCTTTAAGATTCAACTTATACTCTTTTTAACCATTAGGATAGGGCTTCCTTGTTAATTTTCTTAAGCACATATCTGATCTCTAATTCCAATAAAAACAATTTATACCCAGATGCATGCACGAAAAACGATAAATTCCAGATCTGATTTTTATGAACAGAAATACATTGAGCTTATTTAACAACACATGCACAATGGAAAATAGAAAACTAATCACACACATTGACACAGAATTTTGGGTAAACACCCCTGGAAAAACCCCGAAGGGAAAACCAACAAATCAAAGATTTTATTGATTCGGCCCACAGAAAAGAATTTTGGAAAATTTATTATAGCAATTAATGAGCCTGTACTTAGCTCATAAATATGGAAAATCATGCCACAAAAATCTGCACAAGAATAAGTGCCAAACAATGCTGTGCCCTGCCTTGATTTACGTGTAGATCAAGCTTGGAACTGTGTCCAACCTGCCT
>SNQJ01S0056475.1:13013-36173 GCA_010110895.2 Picea sitchensis | reverse complement strand
ATATTCATGAGCATACTTCGGATATTTTGTCTCTAATTGTCTCTAATGCTTTGGAAACATGATTTAAAATCTTAAAAATATATTTTTTCGTTAGAATTTAAATATTTTATGTATTTTTAAAAAAAACGGGTTCATTGAAACCGGTTCGACCGGTTTATTACCGGTTTCGGTTCCAGTTCAAGTTGGACCCTCGACCGGTTCCAGTACCGGTTTCGGTTTTTAAAACATTGCCATCAAGTGATGTTCTTGAGTTGATTGATGTTTTGTATGTTCCTAGTTTAACTAAGAATCTTCTTTCAGTTTCAGCCATGATAGATCTTAAGTGTGTGGCTGAGTTTTATGATAAGCAAGTCATCATAGTAGATCGCAACTGAAAAAATGGTTGAGTCTTGGCCAAAGGTGTGTGAGAAGGTGTCTTGTATAGGTTGCTTGTGTTGAAGTTTGAGTAGCTTTGGAAGATATTGTTATTATATTCATATTGTATTTGACCATGACAAAACCCTAAAGAATAATATTATGTTATATTTGTTAAGTCAGCCCTATTGTGCCTTTGTAAAAGTCGGCCCTATGATGCTATGACAAGTCAAATGTAAAATAGAAAGATAAAGTGGACAGGTCGGCCCTGACCAAATTACTGGGGGGCACAACTTGTATTTATAAGAGGCTAGGCGCCTCATTTGGAGAAGACGCACACAACAAGCTCTCTCACACAAGTGCGGAAGTTTGAGAGAGTGATGCAACTACAAAGGAAGGGTGACGTAATTACAAAGGAAGTTTGTTCTGGTTAAGGGTTTTGGTCATCCGGTGAGGGACTATCTTGGTCTAGTGGTGCTCTACTATATTCTAGTTAGGGTTTCTGGTGGATCTTTTGTTTTGGTGAGATCTCTCTTGAGAGAGACATTGTACTTGTTGAAGAATCTATATTGAAGAAGCTTTGCTGGGTTTTCTCCCTCGCGAGGGTTTCTAGGATAAATCTTGTGTATACTGTGGATGCCTTTCTTTCAGTGATCCTTATGCATGCAATTATTGTTTTAATAGACTAAAGTTAAAGAATACTATACACACTTAACTGCTTAAAGAGAATTTTAACATGGTTTCAGAGCGGGCCTGAAAGAAGCCATTTGCATGGTTTAGAAGAGCCCTCCGGGGAAACTAAGACCATAGGAAGACTCTCCTAACCCTAGTGCATCTTTCACTAGGATTAGATTCTCAGTTTGACGAAGTTTTGTAAACTACAATTGGTGTTGCAATTGTTTCAACTGCTTGCAACTGCACAAAACCCTAGAAGGTGTTTTCATAGACTTTTTGAAGGATGTTGGTCAAAGTAAGACCACTAAGGAACTCGTCTTAGGAGGGTGCACCTATCCCTCGGAGCAAAATTCCAAAATTCATATTTTGAAAAATTAGGGTTTCTCATAAACCCTAGTTCAAGATGTCTTGGAAGCTGCATAATTGAAGCTGGAACTGGTCACCTTGGAATAACACTCTCTGGTAAGTACAAAACCTTTCTTTGAAAAGTTTTATCTCTTTATTGTATTGTTCAAGCACATGATGGCACCCAGTACCAAGCTTGATGAGAAGCTTGAAGGTGTTGATAACTTCCGAGCATGGAAGTACAAAGTGATGCTCATTCTAGAAGAGAATGATCTAGAAGATTTCGTAAAAGAAGAAGTTGCAAAAACCTAATGAAGATGAGGCCAAAGCAAAGTACAAAAAGAACCTAGTTATGGCGAAGAGAATCATTGCTGATTCTATCAAGGATCATTTGATCCCCCATGTCTCATCATTAACAACTCCTAAGCAAATGTTTGATGCCTTATCCCGATTGTATGAAGGCAAGAATATCAATTGGAAGATGACCTTGAGAACACAACTCAAGAATGTGAAGATGCAATGTTCAAAAACTATACAATCATACTTCACAAGAGTGTCTCAGATCAAAGAACAACCAGAAGCCATTGGAGACACAATCGAAGAAGTTGAGTTGGTGATGACTACATTGAATGGTCTCCCCAGATCTTGGGAATCATTCATTCAAGGTATATGTTCAAGAAGAAGGCTAACAAGATTTAGCAGACTATGGGAGGATTATACTCAGGAAGAAGCCAGATTGGCAACAAGAGAAGAGAAACTAGGCGACGAAGAAAATCAAGCCCTAGCAGCGCATACCAGAAAAGGAGAAAAGGAAAGAGCAAGAAGGAAGCTACTCACATAAGAAACCTCATGGATTACAAAAGACTCACAAGTTCAAGAAGGATTTCTCAAGTTACAGATGCTTCATTTGTCAGAAGATGGGATACATTGCCATAAACTTTCCCAACTCCAAAGGTCAGGCAGAAAAGGAAAGTATAAAAGACATCATGCTCATGCCGCAGAAGATGATGAGCATGATCATGAGAAAACCAAAGAAGAAGACTCAAGTGAAGAATATGTATTGATTTCAGCTCTTACAGGTACAATCACTCATGGAAGTGACACATGGCTTATTGATATTGGTGCTTCTAAGCACATGACTGGTTATAAGGAATCTCTCTCAGATCTAGTTCAGAAAGATTCACCTCACAAGGTGAAGCTAGGTGATGACTATCAATATCCCATTAAAGGCGTAGGAGAAGCATCCTACAAGTTAGACTACGGAAAACCTATGAAGATGAAGGATGTGTTGTATGTACCTGGTTTGAAGAAGAATCTCCTTTCTATCTCAGCTTTAGATGAGAAAGGATTTAGAGTTGCTTTCATTGATGGAGAAGTCCTCATGTGGCCTAAAGGAAAATGTATTGATGATGTTGTAGTGATTGGGGTCCAAGAAGGAGGCCTATACAAGTTAAAAGGACATTTTGTTTCAACATTAGTACATAATACAATTACTCCAAGTGAACTATGGCATAGGAGGTTTGCTCATATACATTACAAAGCCCTACCGATCGTGATCAAGATGGTGACAGGTTTGCCATAAATCCAAGTAGACCATGAAGGAATATGCAAGGGATGTGCACAAGGCAAGAACATGAAGAAACCATTTCCAAGCAGTGATAGCGAAGCTAAGGGAGTCTTGGACATTATACATTCTGACGTGTGTGGACCAATGTCAGCGGCTTCACTTAGAAGGTATGTATACTATGTTTCATTTATTGATGATTTTTCATGTAAAACTTGGATTTACTTTTTGAAGGCTAAAAATGAAGTGTTCAACAAGTTCAAAGAGTTCAAGAAACTTGTTGAAAACTTGTCTGAAAAGAAGATAAAAATTAAAAAATACTAAGGTCAGATAATGGAGGTGAATTCACATCAGATGAATTCAAGTCATTCTGTAAGGAAGTTGGGATTAAGAGCGAGCTCTCTACTCCCTACAATCCCTCAACATAATGGTGTGGCAGAAAGAAAGAACCGTACAATCACGGAAGTAGTAAAAGCCATGATTCATGATCAAGACTTACTGATGCATCTGTGGGCAGAGGCAACCAAGACCACTGTATATATGCAGAACAAAAGTCCCCACAGAGTACTTGGGAACAAGACACCAGAAGAGATGTTTACAGTTGAAAAGCCAGAGTTCAACGACTTGAGGATATTTGGCTGTCCAGTATATGTGTATGTCCCCAAAGGACAAGAGATCGAAGTTGGACCCTTCAGGCAAGAAGGGTATATTTGTTGGATACAGTGAGACATTGAAGCATACAAAGTTTACGTTCCTGGTCACCGTCTGATTGAGACTAGCAGAGATGTCACCTTCAATGAGGATACAACTTTCAGTAGATCTAGACAACATCATTCAGATGAGGAGCCTGAAGCTCCCAGAGTTACAGACACAGATACAGGTGATGATGTTGTACTAGAAGATCATGATATGGAAGAACCACAGATACCTGCAGATTCATCCTGAGAGATGAATACCAAGAAGAGAAGACCAACTTGGGCTCGAGAAATCATTCAAGATGCATAAAAGTATGGTGCTCCAAATGGATCCTTCAGAGAGAGAAAGAGGCCACGACCTTATTCTACGACATCATTGATGCTGAGCCTACCAGTTATGAAGAGGTTGTAAAGAAGAAAGAATGGAAGGATGCCATGGTGGAAGAGTACCAGTCCATTATAAAGAATGATGTTTTGGATGTGGTTCCGAGACCAAAAGAGAAGACAATTGTAAGTTCGAAGTGGATTTACAAGACAAAACATTCAGTAGATGGAAGTATCGAGAAGTACAAGGAAATATTCGTGGCACTTGGTTTCTCACAGAAAGAAGGATTAGATTATGAGGAGACATTTGCTCCTGTGGCAAGATACACTTCGATTAGAGCTATACTTGCATTAGCTATAGTAAAGAAATGGAAGGTACACCAGATGGACGTGAAGACAAATTTTCTAAATGGTGTAATAGAAGAGGAAGTGTATGTGGAGCAACCACACGGTTTTGAGACACATAACAGTTAGACACATGTGTGCAGATTGAAGAAAGCCTTGTATGGGTATAAGCAAGCACCCAGAGCATGGTACGATAGAATTGACAACTTCCTGATGAGCTTGGGATTTACCAAGAGTAAAGCAGATTCCAACCTATACTACAAGGTTGTGCATGGTGGACCAGTGATACTACTGTTTTATGTGGATGACCTGTTTCTAACAAGAGAAGTGGAGCTCATCACTGATAGTAAGAGGAAGCTCACTGTAGAGTTTGAGATGAAAGACCTAGGCATGATGCATTACTTTCTAGGTCTAGAGGTATGGTAGAGACCGAGTGAGATTTTCCTCAATCGAGGAAAATATACTGTTGAGATTCTGAAGAGATTCAGAATGATGGATTGCAAGGCCATGCCCACACCGATGGTGACAAATCTGAAGTTGTTGAGCGATACATCTTCAGCGACAGTGGATGCCACCATGTATAGACAGATGATTGGTTCGTTGATGTACTTAACGAACACGAGGCCAGATATATATTTTGTGGTGAACACATTGAGTCACTTTATGGTTGAGCCGAGAAGTGTTCACTTGGTTGCAACAGAACATGTGATGAGGTACCTGAAGGGTATAATTGATTATGGACTCGGATATGCTTCAGATCGTGAGATAAGCCTACAAGGATTTACTGATTCAGATTGGGCCAGTAGTGTTGCAGACCGGAAGAGTACATATGGATGTTGCTTCCGTATGGGATCAACTATGATCTCATGGTTCAGCAGGATGCAGACTAGTGTGGCGCTCAATAAAGCTTAAGCAGAGTATATAGCAACTTGTTTAGCTAGCAGTGAAGCAGTGTGGCTCCGGAAATTGTTTGCAGGATTGTTTGATCTCGAGTTAGAGGCGACTTGTATCTGGTGTGACAACCAGAGTTGTGTGAAGTTGATAGAGAACCCAGTGTTCGATGACAAGTTCAAGCACGTCGAGTTCAAGTACCATTATATCAGAGATATGGTACAGAAGGGAGCAGTGAAGCTCCAATATGTCACTACAGATGAGTAGATAACTAATGTGTTGACCAAGCCTCTATCGATAGTGAAGTTTGTGTACTTCAAAGACAATCTTGGTGTGGTCCAGAAGGGGTCCCTAGTAAGAGGGAGTGATGAGTTACAGTTGAGACTAGGGCAACGACTTCATCATGTCGCATAAGCAACGGGTGGTCATTCACGGGCATGTCATGGCTACTCCAGTGATAAAGCTTGGTACGTCGAGTTATTGCTACTCCAGTGATGAAGTATGGTACACAGATGGCTACTCCAGTGATAAAGCTTGGTACGCTGAGTTATTGCTACTCCAGTGATAAAGCTTGGTACGCTGAGTTACTGCTACTCCAGTGATAAAGCTTGGTATGCAGATGGCTACTCCAGTGATAAAATCTGATACGCCGAGTTACTGCTACTCCAGTGAAAAAGCCTGATACACAGATTGCTACTGCAGTGAAAAAGTCTGGTACGCAAAGTTATTGACTGTGGCACCAATCAGCATGACCTTGCATGAGGTCAGTAGATGCCATGCCTTTAGGGATGGTTAATTACCCGACTTTTAAGTTGGTGGGCCAACCTGAGTGGTTGGAGGTGTTTCCTAGCCTTGGGCTAGATGGGTAGTGTGTGCGCACTACATCGCCTAATCCTCGTGATTAGATGCCTGGTCATTGTGGACCAATTGCCTGGTGTGCCAACCAAAGGTTACTAGTTCATTGTGGAACTAGATGCCAGGTTCTGTGTGAGCTGGCAAGTGAAAGCCCTGTGATGACATAAAGCCCAGATGGATGATGAGACCCTGAATGCTGATGTGGTTAAAAAACTTCTTCAGTATAGATTTGTGGAAATTCAACAAGTCAATGATCAAGTGTACAGAAGAGCAGAAGCAGTCGTGATGATCGTGTCGAAAGAAAACCTTCCTTGCTAAGAGGGAGTGTTGAAGTTTGAGTAGCTTCAGAAGATATTATTATTATATTCATATTGTATTTGACCAAGACAAAACCCTAAAGAATAATATTATATTATATTTGTTAAGTCGGCCCTATTGTGCCTTTGTAAAAGTCAACCCTTTTGTGCCTTGACAAGTCAAATGTAAAATAGAAAGATAAAGTGGATAGGTCGGCCCTGACCAAATTACTAGGGGGTACAACTTGTATTTATAAGAGGCTAGGCGCCTCATTTGGAGAAGACACACACAACAAGCTCTCTCACACAAGTGCGCAAGTCTGAGAGAGTGATGCAGCTATAGAGGAAGGGTGACGCAACTATTGAGGAAGTTTGTTCTGGTTAAGGGTTTTGGTTGTCTGGTGAAGGACTATCTTGGTCTAGTGGTGCGCTACTATATTCTGGTTAGGGTTTCTGGTGGATCTTCTGTTTTGGTGAGATCTCTCTTTAGAGAGACATTGTACTTGTTAAAGAATCTATATTGAAGAAGCTTTGCTGGGTTTTCTCCCACATGAGGGTTTCCCAGGATAAATCTTGTGTATACTGTGGATGTCTTTCTTTCAGTGATCCTTATGCATGGAATTATTGTTTAAATAGACTAAAGTTAAAGAATACTATACACACTTAATTGCTTAAAGAGAATTTTAACAGCTTGCGGATCCTATGAAACATAAGTGCTTTAGTGGATGATTATGAGAAGTTGGGACAACTTTGGCACAAGAGATTTGGTTACCTGCATTATGGAGCACTACCATGCTTGCAGGACAATGTGTAGGGATTGTTGGACTTCAAGATCCAAAGGTCAGGATTGTGCAAGGGCTTTGCACTTGGCAAGTTTACGAAGATTGCTTATCTAGATAGTGAGCATAGATCAAGAGAGATTCGTGGTCTGATTCATTTAGATGTATGTGGATCTATGTCATCAACTTCTTTGATAGCTAACATTTATTATGTTTCATTTATTGATGATTCTTCTAGAAAGACCTGGATTTACTTTATGAAGACCAGCTAGCACACTTTTGCTCCAATTGCTAGGTATACTTGTACCAGAGTAATCATGTCTATTGCATTAGTTTTTGGTTGCCCTTTATTCTCAATGGGTGTAAAGGCTTCTTTTTTGAATGATCTGATTGAAGAAGTATACATTAATCAATGGAGAGGTTTTAAGGTGCATGGGCAAGATACCCATGTGTGCAAATTGAAGAAGGTCCTTTATAGGCTGAAGTAGGCACCACATGCATGGTACTCAGGGATTGATGAATGCTTATTGAAGTCGGGCTTCACCAAGATTGAAACATATCCAAATCTCTATTATTTATATGATAAATCTGATTTCCTTGTTTTGGTCTTCTATGTTGATGATTTGATTCTTACAGGTATCTCCGAGAAGCTGATTGCATGGTGCAAAAAGAAGTTGGCAAGCGAATACGACATGAAAGACATTGGCCTTATGCATTAAATTTTGGGTTTGAAGGTTTGGCATGGTGTAGGTGAAGTCTTCCTTGGGCAAGGGAAGTACACGGTAGAGATTTTGAAGAGATTTTAGATGCTAGATTGCAAATCCTTGGCCACTCCTTTGGTGCCAAAACTGAAGTTATTTGCTGATTTAGATTCCGATTTGGTAGATCCAAGGCAGTTGATGGGTAATATTTTGCATTTTGTGAATACTTGGCTCGATAGTTGTTTTGCAATGATTAGTTTGAGGTAGTTCATGGTTGAACCTAGGTAGATTCATTGGAAAGCTGCCAAACATGTGCTCAGAATCTGAGGGGCACAGTTCAATATCACATGAGGTATGTGGGAATAGAGAGTTGCTGTTATGTGGATTTGTAGATTCAGATTGGGTATGAGATGCAAGCATATGGAAGAGTACTTCCGGTTACTTCTTCAACTTGGGATTAGGGATGATTTCTTGGTTCAAGAGGAAGCATGGGGTAATTGTTCTTAGTTCAGCTGAAACAAAGTATATGGCGGTGTCATTGGCATGTTGTAAGGCCATCTAGCTTCGCAAGTTGATTGCAGAGTTGACTATTCATATGTTGGATCTCACTGTTGTGTACTGTGACAATTAGAGTTGCATCATGCTTTTTCGAATGCAATGTTTCATGATCGTTCTAAGCACATTGATATCCAATATCACTTCTTGAGAGATAGAGTACAAAAGGGAGCTATTGTTGTTGATTATGTTCTGACCGATTTCTAGGTTGCTAATATTCTAACAAAACCCCTTGCAAAGGGGAAGTTTGAGATCTTGAGAGAGAAGCTTGGCCACATGACTATTGAAGGGGATTTATTGTAGGATTGGCGTGCCATGTGGGAGATATCCCCTTACACCCCTATGATAGATTCTTTCACTTATGACGCTTGGCATCTCTTCTATTTTTGGTCAGTGTAAGGTTATGGTAGAGTCTATGACAGTTATCACAGATTCATCTTACACATTATGACATATTTATGATGGAAGTTTCACATGCTAAGTAGGGTGCATCCCTTGGGGAGAAATTTCTTGTTACATGGGGTGGATGTTTCCTTTCATGAAGGATATTATTAGCCATTACTTTTGTAACCGCTCTTCGCTCTCTTGTCAGGTTCGACTTAGTAAGGAATGGCACACTAGTTAGGCTTATATACAGTGAGTTTGAGTGGAGTGATTCTACCTAAAGTGTTCCAAAGGCTTGTGGGAAGCCATTGTAGTCCCTTTTATTGTATTTTTATTATGTGTTAATGAGAAGATAGTGGTTGCTGTTACAGAATTTTAGCTTGCTGTCCATTACATTTATGCTGTTGTTTGTGTAGATTAGATTTCGTCTTTTGCAGGGCTGATCTTATCCCTTCATATGTGGTGTTTGCACCTCTGAGTTTTCCATTCAACACTTTTGTTTATAACTTTATACAGATCTGAAGCTTTGTTTGGTGTTTCAGTGTTTCTATTTTAGCTTTAGGTTAATTCTATGAGTGCAGATCTGTGTATCATATGGATGTAAAATTATGACAAAAAGTTCTCTTTTATATATTCTTATGGTTTGCATGTGCTTAAAAGGTGAAAATGATACATTTAATTTTTTCTAATTCTTCAAGTCTGTGCTCTAAATTGCACAGGACAGACAAATGGGCAGAGACAGTTTTGGGAACTAAATGGGGGGATAAATGGGAAGAGAAATTTTTCTCAGGGATGGGGACGCGCCAAGGGGAAACATGGCATGTTACATCAGGTGGTGGACGTAAGTCACTGTTAACCTTTTAGCCCATGAAGTGCTTATGGTAATGTTTTCATGCCTTTGCCAATTATTTAATATATTGCCTGTGTGAGGCAAAAAACGCCTGATCATGCATGCTAAGGTTATTTAGCAGTGTAAATGATTGTTTTAATCATAACATTCTTTCCCATTTGTTTTCAAGTAGAGACATCGACTCCTTTATAATTATCAAATTGCTTTTGATGTAAGTTTTGAATGGTTCTGGTTTGATCATTTGTGGTATGTCATTATTGGAAAGTTATTAGTTGTGTGGTTGGATTTAGTTTTAGTAATCTCTCCATGCTATTATCGTAGAGCTGATTTTGTTTTCTTTGCTGAAAATAACAGAAGAGAGATAAAAAAAGATTTGATATATTTTAGTGAGGAACACACACACACAGATCTCTAGGTTACATGGTAGTTGTCTCATGGAAAACATAATTACCATAGTCGATTGCAGGGAAGTGAAGAGATAAACTAAGAGTATGATGAAATATTGAAAGGAAAATCAATAGACTGTCTTAATTCAGGAACGACATCCTAACTATGTTACTGACTTTGGTTAAGAACATGTGTTTCCTTAGAGTCTAAGTTCAAATCAGAGGGGTGGGTACATGTATACCTCCATTAGCTTACCAGTCAAATCGGCTAGTGGAGGGTCCTGTCCCACAAACAAGGGGGTCTAATACACATACCAATTTAAGATTATTAGCTTAGTGACAAAATAGTTATTATTATTATTATTATTATTAAACCAGTTATATTTACAATGTGAAATGTAATGCTTTTGTGGATGCCTAGGGTGAATGGAAATGGTTGATACAAGATATCTTATGGTGTTATTTGTAAGATATCTTATGGTGTTATTTGTTCTTTCTGTTTGGGAATATTATTGCTTCTCTTCCATGTTGGACCCTGCATTATTCTACTACAGTTCATTTGATTCTAGAAACCTTGTACATTTGCATTCTTAATTGATCATATCCCTATCCAAGTTTGAACCAGCGATGAAAATGTCAAGACAAGTCTTGTACATATTGCAATAGACCTATGAATATAGCTGATGATTTACAAAATAGAAGTGACAGCTTAAAATGTACAATACTCAACTTTATGTTGGTTATTAAAATGATTGTTATAGGATATTGACAATGAATTGTTACTTTAAAGATTTTAAAGTTGTCTATCTCTTCATGTTGATTATTAAAATTAATGTTATAGCATGACAATAATTAATTGTGATGTCATAGCATTTGAAGTGGCTTCTCTCTCTCTCTATATATAGATATACGTATGTATGTATGTATGTATGTATGTATGTATGTATGTATGTGTGTGTGTATATTCTGGCAGTTGTGTATATGGTATATGTGATGGTTGGAAGATGTCGTGTTAGCTTATTCTAATAAACATTAATAGACAAGCACTTTTTCATTGACACATTCATCTTTCATGCAGACAAACGGTTTTTCATTGACAAATTCATCATTCATGTGTACATGTCACATATCATGGAATTGAAAAATGTGGTAGAGTTTCTGCATGTTTATGTTGTAAAAAGTTCGGAACAAACCACAAGTTTAAGATTCTAGAAGATACATACAAGCATATATACTATAGAATTGACAACTGTAGTGGATTTTCTCAGAGTAGCAACTTATACAAAAAAGGATTGCATCCTAAATCCATCATGTAAGTTCTAGAAGTATAGGTAAATGGCAATGTTGCTTGCCCAATGGATAATCTTTACATCAAAACCATTGGGATAGTTGGGTCACTGTTGTCAATTAGACACAACAACAGTTGGCAACATAAATTGCTTAGTTGACCTGCCCTGCCTTGACTTGGTATAGAAAACATTATTAATTTATTGTTAGGAGTCTAGGAACTCCCTTTCTATGTTTTTGCTACCCCATTAGAGATGCCTTGCTCTCTTCATGAGAGAAGTGTTTAGATATAGATCTTAGTCTCTGCATGTTCCATCCCAGATGGAGGCCTTTAGGAGGATCACCCCATACTCCCTAGTTGTCTTGTCTAAGCAGGGAAACAAATGACATGTAGAGATCCATGGTACTTAAGATTCCATATCGATGAGACCTTGGGTTTCCTCTTGACCTCCCGAATGGTTGGCCAACTACTTCGAAAACCCATGAGTAGTTGTTGTTCCCGGAATGTAGGGTGTACACCAACATACCAACAAGGGGATTAGCTCTAGGAGGTGACTAAGTCAAGCTTCCCCCATCCATCACACTACTCCCCAGGTTTGGTTGAGTAGCCAAGCTCCCATCCATGGTATCCATACTTCCATCTAGAGTTTCTTGCCCACAACCTTGGTGTTGAGAATGGTATAATTCTCACATTTTGCTATCATCAACTAATATTGTGTCATTAATGCAGTTGGCTAGGCATTAATGTAATCTTTTATTATAAAAATATGCTATGGTTAAGGCCGACCTAGTCAACTTTATATGTGGGCGCATAACCCTTCTTGGGAGGGCGCTCTACCTCTTGAATTGTGTATAAATAAACATTGAAGAGTCAATTGTAGCTCATCGTCTCTTGATCTTCTCGATTCTTCTTTAGCCTATGGGCATCATATTTGTATAAAGTGTTTTATGCCTAAGGGCACTTATATCTTTGGCATTTACTTGTGCTTGGGAATATTTCGTTCTCTCTCTTTTGCATGGGTTTATTTTTTCTAGCACTCCTATGGATCAGCTCTAGGGATACTGTTTGGTGTTATCTTGGCTGTTATTGATAGTTTTCTCTAGGGCAACGCTGCTATTTGCTCCATTTATTGCAGGTTTTAGGGTTTGTTGGTTGTTCCATTCAATCCTTCTCTCTTATGGATCTTGTTACCTCTTATGTTCTCACTTCGTGTAAAAGTCCCCTAAACACAAGTTGTGAAACCCTGAGGGCAACTTAGAAAAACTACCCACTGTCACCTTAACAGTCTTGCCTTTCTCTCTTTACGTTAGATAAGTTCTAGTCAAGGGGAGAATATCTATGGTTAACTAAGCACAATACGTTGTAGAGTTGAGAGGCAAAGGAGCTTAGTTTTATATCTGATTTAGGGTTTGCTACCCATGAAGTTGCAGTAGGATGGACTTGTAGTTGAGCCGCCTGTTGCCGTCCTAATACACACTTGGGGTAATGTGGAGGAAACCTTCAATCCACTTAGTGTGTCCTTGGGGGAAAGTCTTGAGTCAAGGTGCTGTCACCTTATCCTCAACTCCTTCGTCTAAGCCAACTCCTAGCGAAGCCAAGGGGGGTAGTCCCTATGAAAGAAAAACTAAGGCTTTTTCTAAACTAAGACAGAAAAATACTTTAGCCTAGGAGTTTATTGCTGAAAATAAAAGTTCGATCACACTACTTATCATCTATCATCATAAATAACGTTTGCTCATGAAACATTTATACATAAAAAAGGATACAACCACTGCAATAATCAAGAGCATCAATGAGATTAGATAGCATGCATAAATAAAACTGCTCACATAAGATAGATTGAAAATATGTTTTAACCAGTCCCTTAAAGGGAGTCGTGGGCAGTGTAGATCGAAGATTTTATTAAGGTTAATTTTGTAATTAATTAGTGAAAGTGTTTGGCCCCCTTATGTATTATTCACCAATCTAAAACTTGTCGACTGGGTGTGCCGCAGATCCAACAAGGCGAGTTGCCAGGTGATTTGACACACCCCACCCAGGGTAGTGGTTTTAGACGAATAGTACCACTCGGAGATTTCCCTAATTATACTAGCAAGGTTCAACTACTTTGATGAAAATAAAAGATGGATCATACACCCTGCTTTGCAATATTGAGGCACTTGTGCAAACACTTTGAAAGAAAAGAAAGAGATAAATTGCAACACATAAATTTATATACCATGCTTTGTATTTGAGAGAGAGAGATCAACAAGATATTGCTTGACAATGTTGTTGGAAAACTGAATGAAGAAGGAAGACTACTTGAAACTGAAAATTGCATGAGAAATTAAGCGATAATTTAACATGCATTAAGTTAGAGTGTTGTATTGTGTTTGATATTGCTTGACTTGTGTAATTGATTATTAGATTTAAGCATGCACAACTTTACGAGAAAAAGACAAACCACAACACCAATCCCCCTAAGGGGATGAAGAAACTGGGCACAAAGGTCCGCTTTTATTACTTGTTACAACAGAGAACTTAGTGTTCTCTTTGAGCTTTTAGCTCTTTTAGAAGAAGAGGGATCCTTATTGATGGATCTTTAAGAGGAGTACAAGAAGAAAGAATAGAAAAGAGACACTTTGTTTTGACGAAGTTACAACCCCCCAGGGTCCTTGAAAGTCTTGATTTTCTCCCAACACGGGCAAAATCTCCTCTTGGATTTGTATTTGCTGCAACAAAAAAGCCAACAGATGAAGTTAGAAATGATAGAAAGAAGCTCTAAGGCAAAAAACTGAAATTTTTGGGGTTTTTAAGGGTTTGAACAATCCTAAACTAGGCTCTCTTTAAAGATTTCTGTTTGCTATTTTAGAAAAACAAACATACAGTCTCTAAACAACTTGATCAACAAATTAAACTAAGCAAAAATCTTGATCTAAAATTTAAATGAAAAAGACCAAGTTAAATGCTTCAAACTTTGTCTAGATCTACCTTTAACAAAGATAATTTTTTAGCCTAGATCTAGCAAATCACACATGCAAAGCTTAGATGTTTGAAAATGAAATGTTGACTTATTCTAACTTGCATGCAGTCGAAAGAAAGAGAAAAGAAGAGAGATTTTATCAATTTATGGAGCTTTCGTCTGAGTTTGGAATTTTGGGCTATGGGGTTCTCTTGGTAATGGACAAGAGGGCGCTTGATCTCATAAACTTTGGACGATGACAATGGAAGCCCCATTTGCCAATCCTCCTTCTTGAAGAACCTGTAATTAAACGCTTCAATCCTGCACACAACTGTTAAAGGCCTTCCCTACACACATAGCTCACAAAGCATGTTAGATTTAACCTAAAATAAAACATGCATTTAGGAGTCTATGAAGTAAATAAAGGCAGTAAGAGAAATGAACCTAGATTACTCTTACCTAATTATATGATAGCATATCTATTAAGCATTAACAATTGAGCATAAGATTAAAACATTAATCAATACATGTTACCTCATAAACTCTTTGCATTTAGATAAAGGCAACCACACATGAATCCACACCAAGATTGCTCCAAAGACTTTTTTATTCCAATGCTTGCAGAGTATTACAATAGCTTCTTCACCCAAGACTGAACTAACTAAATGAGGAGGTCAAACCTCTCTTAAATAGGAATGGAGGTGATAATTCCCAAGTGATGCATGTGCTTAGGGTTAGGTTTAGGGTTTAGGTCTGCGTGAGGATGAGTGTAGTTGCGCATGAGATGAGGAGGAGATGCGTGGGAGTGAAGGGGAGATGGTGTATAGTTAAGTGGAAGCGTAGGTAGGTGAAGGGGAGTGATGGTGAGTGGACTAGGAGAGAGTAGGAGTGAGGAGTGAGTGAACTATGAGAGAGTATGAGTGATGAGTGAGTTAAGTGGGGCGTGGGCCACATAAGAGATGCGCTAGGGTTTAGGTAATGCGCCACTTAGGATGGGAGTCGAGTTCCTTAGTTGGAGACTCCTCCCAACTCCATGTCATCTAATTAGGTCGACCTCCTCACTAGTTAACTCACCCTAAGCCTTTAGTCAACTAGGGACACATAAAAAACATGTCTAAAACATGTTCCCCAGTTCTCCTAAAATTTAGGAGATTTAATTAATTACCCTTTTTCCGTATTTTTAGAGTAATATTGATTTTTTAGTGATAATAATCACTTTTTAGTCTCGAAAGATGGGAAATAGGGGTTTACGTCATACTCCGGACTGGAAAACGACTATAAATATGACATCTGACAATGTTTGATGCCATATTTTTTACATTTATTGACTCAAAATTAATAAATTCCATTTTTGTGGGAATTTAATTAATTTACTGAAAACTTAAAAAAAACCTATCAGACTTGGCCGCAATTTCCAAATGACCCAGACACTATGTTCTAGTATGAGCTTATATACATTCTGACACTAGACATTGGATTTTCCATGCCAAGACCTACTTGTCAACACATACTCTGACTTTGGAGCAAGTCTTTTTCTGAGTGAAAAAAACTTAGAAATTATTTAATCGCTCACTAAGGCAAATAGAAAAAATAATTAACAAGTAGAAAAAAACACTCCGAAGTATGTGCCCAGTCCTAGATCAAGGGTGGCCAATAGCCTTTTACAATATCTCATACTTAGGACATTTATTACAATGCGGGAAAAAGGGGCCCTTTTAAGGCCTGCTGAATCATTGAAATCTGCATATATGAACATTGCTTGTTCATTCTCTGGCGGCTCTTCAAAAATCCAGCTTGTGCAAACTGGTGGATAACACCGCCAAAGTTGAACAAGTAATCTTTCAAATTCAGAGTTCAAAAGTCTAGCCGACCATCATGGACCCTGTTGCCGCCCTTATACACACTTGAAAACGTGAGCTAAGTTCACTTAGTGTGTCCTTGGAAGTTCACTTAGTGTGTCCTTGGAGGAACAATTCCTAGGTACAAAGCAAACTGTCACCTCGAATTGAACCTCTTTCGTCTAGGCTTACTCCTAGGGAAGCCAAGGGGGGTTGACCCTAGTTACTATGTGAAGTTAAGAAGTTAATTTCTAGGAGTTGGTTTCAATTGGTTAAAGGTTTGGGGGAGATATAGCTTATATGAAAACACAACAATGCAATGTGCAACAATTCAAATGGAAAAGCAAGCCCTTTCCTAAGACAACTAAAGATTAGTGCCTAAGGTTGGGCAAGGGGTCAACTAAAGATTGGGGGAGATAGATTTTACAAGAGTTACACAAGATTACAAAGAATGAAACTACTTCACAAAGATTACAATTAGAACTAGATACAATGTTACATGATTAGATACAAAGATAGAATAACTAGATACAAAGTTACAACTAAAGAATATCTAAGAGATACAACTAAATACAAGATATATGAATGATACAACTATGCACAAAGAGAGACAAGCACTAACTTGGTTACTTCATTTGTGTAGGAAATAAAGATGCTTCAAATGGAAATATTGCACCAACACATCAAGCCAGCATACCCAACAAAAGAGTGCCTCCAAAGGATGCACAACTCTATGTGGCTGCTTCAATGGAAAACACAAATAACACAATCCCAACAATGAAGTTGCCTGCAAAAGGATGCGCAACTTGAAGGGGCCAATCCAATACACCAACACACCACTTAAACTGAAAATTAAATGCTCAAAATAAGCCTCCAAGGGCAAGGACGCAACTTTAAAAATCACTTAGTTAATCATCCACAAAACCAAAATAAACTTGCATGAAGATAAATGGGAAGTGAAATGCTTGCAAGATCTAAGTGTCAACCACGAAATAGATGCCAAAGTAAATGTCCCAAGGTTGAAGTGGATTTAAAGGATTAATAAGTTCTTAAGTTAGAGAGTGAATCCTAACTAAGTGACAACCTCAAGACTCCCCCCGTTTGTACCAAATAGTTGCTGGGTGCTCAAGAAGTGAGGCAAACAAGGACCCACCCTAGCTACACAGGTCAACCCATGGAAAGAAGTACTCCCGAAAAGGACACCAAGCGTCGTGAGATCGTCCCCGATCTAGCACCTTCCGTTGTTTTCTTAAAATCCTTGTTTAGATGGCAAAGTTGGGTCAGTGGTGAGTGCCCTATTAAGTCTAGTTAATAATATGCCCTATGAGACTAAGGTAAGTTAGGTCAGTTTGTGTGTTGAGCAAGATGTTGCTTGCCAAAGTGTCAAGTGATTGAACAAAAAAGGAAATTGCTTGCAAGTAAAGGAAAGTACTTAATCAAAATGTAAAACTTGAAAAAACATTGAAGTACTTGAACATTAAACTTGCAAAAATGAAAAGATATGTTTGCCTTAAACCATTGAAATTATGCCATGCCCATGATATTGCAAGATAAGTAAAGTACTTGTGAAATAAAGATGAAAGCAAATGTACTTGAACTAAGTAGAGCTTGCAAATGGAAATGAAAGATTAAAGAGCATCATAAAACATTCATGCCTCCATGGGCCTAAACTAGCATTAAGATTATTACTTCTACTTCTAGATCATTTTAACCATTTAACACATGAAGAAGTAAAACCATATATACTAGCCTTACGATTTTGGGGGTTGGCTAGGCCAAGCACACTCCAAGGTGTAGGCAAACAAGTTGAAATTAAATGCTGGAAAATAAACTAAGCTAAGAGAACCACATACAATGGCACAAGGTGGAGGCAAACCTTCCTCTTTTGTGCCAAAGAGGGTTGAAAGAACTTGAAATAAAATGCTGAAATAAAACTAGCCTTTCAACCTTGTTCTAATGACAAGTGGGGAAAACAAAAGAATGAAATATTGCAGAAAATTAATAACTATCCTAGCCTTATGGTTTTGGGGGTTGGCTGGGCCAAACTCACTCTAAGATGTAGGCACAAACAAAAGAATTAAATTGCAGAAAATTACAATATGAGAAATTCAATCCCTTTTGGGACTCCCTTGAGCTTGCTTACAAATGCTAGAAAATATGAGGAAGAAGAGGGTATTGTTACCCAACAATAGGAGGCTCTTCTTGAGTGTTTTGTGGCCTAAAATGGGCAGCACCTCCCCTTGTACTGGTGAGAATCTGCAAAAAACCAGCAAGCAAAAGCTTGCTGGAAATGCTGCAAAAGACAAACAAAGTTAAAGAAAATTTCTGTTTTTACACAAAATTTTTCTGTTTTTACACATAAATTTTCTGCATAAAATTTCAGCAAGATATAAATATTTTAGTGACCTATTCTAAGTGTTAGACAACCCAAAAATCTGAATGTAAAGAACAGAAATAACTGGCAGAAATTTTAGAGGCTCAAAATGGATGAGGAAGACAAGTTTCCAAATCTGAAACAAGCTTTTCAAACCCTTGAAGTAACCTGCAAATACTTGTGAAGAAACTACAAGACAAGAGCAAATGGTGAGTAGATAAGTTAGAGGAAACAAAATACTTTGCAAGTCTAAACTCTACTCACTTAGATTCACAATAATACTATTGAAAATCTACCCAAGCAAAATACTTTGCTTGGGAATTCTACTCTAGATCTAAAGAATGCTTCAACAAATAAAAACCAAGCAATATCACCTCAAATCATAGATGCACCAAGAATACTCTTTGACACACCATTTGTCCTCCAAAGCTTTCTATTAACAAGTAAGAAGTTGTTGCAAGTACTTGCAACAAGTTCCTCTCCAAAAGTGAGAGCAAGAGAATGGATGAGAGCAAGATGGGAGAGATGAGCAGAGTGAGGAGAAAATTGGGTAGAGTAACAGTAGCAATAGAATTGGTGGTGAAATGAGGGAGAGAGGGCCTTTATTTATAGTTGGAAAGGCAAAGTTACCCCTCTTGGATGCAAGACAAGTGTCAAAACCCAAGCAAGATTGAGCATCTCAAGGAGGGGGGCACAACTCTAAGGTTTGAGTGGTGGATTGATGAGATGGCATGAGTTGGAGAGGCAAAGGCTTAGTCAATGGGTGAGGTGGATGGACTAGGAAGACGCACTACGGGAGAGAGGACCCCACTCACTTCAATTTCTCATTTTCTAAAGTTTGCTCAAGGAGGGGGGCACAACTTCGCTAGGGGGGCAAATAATATGAAGTGGTGGCTAGGTGGGAATGGGTTATGAGGCTGAGAAAGGGGTTAAGAAGGGTTAGTCTAAGGTTTAGGCACCATCTCCCACCTTTACTCTAACTATTTAGCTCAAATTTACAAAAAATGACATTTTGACTGTCATGACTAGCAATTAAATTGTTGTTTTTGACTGACCAAGACTCCTCATGGACAAACACCTAGCAAAACTTGTCCAATTGAGCTAAAAATTGGTCCAAGGGTGTAGGGGGTCTCATTCCATTTCTTTTGAGCACAAATACCCCTAGCAAAAGCCCGATGACCTAGTTTTTAGATTTTTCATCAAAATTTAATTAAAATTACCCAACTTAGGCAATTTTAATAAATTAAAAAAAACCTATCTAGACTTGACGAAATTCCGCAAAACTTTCAGAGATGTCTTACATGGTCATTTACAACATTCCTAGACACTAGCTACCAGAGGACGAAACCATTAGAACGCCTTTCACCACTTTGGAGGAATTATTTGTGGGAGTGAAAAACTCAAGGGAAATTAATAAAGCTGGTTAGGCCAAATTAATAACCCGAGGAAAAAAAACACTCAGTGAAAGGGACTCCTCTAATGATGAAGTCCTAAGGAAACTGACCTAACTATGATCCATGCAAATGTATTACATTATTGTCCCACGCAGGGGAGCGAAAATTTCATTACAAAAAGATGTGTTGAAGGCCAAAACTGCCTTGTAAAACCAATAAGTCTCTGACTTGGTAGCATCTGATGATACATATCTTCATGGTACATGGAGTTGACCCCCTAGTTGAATAGGTGGTCAACAGACCCTCTTTTCTTCTTCTTTTTCATACCACATTTCCATACTTCCCTTGGGGAATTGTAATAAGATGAACTAGCATGACGAACTTTGTAAAAGACTTAGCTCCCTAAGACTAAATCATGAGTACATTACTCTAGAGTATATTTTTTTTTACTTTTTAATTATATCTTGCGGCCATTGGTATTGAGTTATAATTTTTAAGTTTTTTCACTCAATTACCTCCAAAGCCGGAGTAGGTATTGATGGTGAGGCCTTAATGGTTTTGTCTAAGTCTAGTGTCTAATGTATATTACCATACTAGTCATCATTTTTGAGTCACATGGAAATTGCATTAAGTCCCCCTTAGGTTTTTCTCAATGTCTCCAGTTAATAAAAATGCTGTTGTAATGCTTCTATACTACTTGGAATAGAAATAAAGAGACTTTGGAGGTCATACCTGTGTATTGTGCCAATGTGTGGATGTTCAATGTTCCTTTGATGTGTTGAGGTAACTGTAGGTTTACTTTCTTGCAATTCTCTTTTGTCAAATTTGTCCTTGAATAACAAGATCAATTAAGCTAGTTTTCATTTCTAGATCTTGTTGTTATTAGCATATGTGATTGCAGATTTCATGTTCATTTCGGTTAATTAACATGTTTTCTAGATCCCATGTGTAGGGAACACCCATCTTTGACAAAGTGTTTGCAGGAATTTTCTAAGCTTGCAGGGCCTTGGGATTGGAGGAGTGGAGGATTCTAGTTTGAATATCCATCATCTTCAACCTCTTTCTACGGGAACAAAGTCCCTCTACAATCCACTAAGAAGATTCCATTGGCCAACATTTCTTTCTCTCCAACATCTCTTTCTCTTTCCTTTTTCTCAACAAAATTAAAAGTTTTCTTCTGGTTACTTTTATTTTTACATGCAAATTAAATGTTTTGTTATTTTAAAGTTAAATCTCGAGCAAAATATTACTGCATGCTAGAATAAGTTAGATCTTTACTTTGCTCATAAAAAGCTTCATTCATAAGTAGATCTAGTTTGCTTAATTTAATTTTTAGTTAGTTTTTCAAAGCAAATCTTTAAGGCTAAAAGATAGATCAAGTCTTAAGTGTTTCAAATATAAATTTGAGAAAACTTATTGATATTGCTTTCTGTTCTAGGACAACAAACAATATCATTAAGAAGAGGCTCCTTTTTCTTGCTTTACTAAGATCATTTTGACTAATTTAGTGTAGGTTTTGTTATCGCACAATCTATACTTGCCCATGCCTAAAGGCAAGCAGGCCTGGATTGACGTAACACGGAGGTAACCCTATCACTGCCACGCCAATAGGGTACGTCTTTCTCTTTAGGAGGAGGAAAACCTCACTCCAAGGGAGACGTCCCAGGACCTAGTTGGTTGATGAAGGGAAAAAAGATATGGTGAAAACCCACCCCTCTCTCTAGGTCACTCAATAGAAGAAGTCACTTTGGTGAAGTTGAAAGGGACAAGGGAAAAAAATGGCTTTGTACCTGCCCTTTAGCAATGAAACATCAAACGTTAGTAGCAACAATTATGATCAATGACTTCTTAAACAAATTATGTGCTGCCTGAACAAGTTACTATACAATAAAAGTGAGATCACAGTAGCAACAATGTATCTTGAAAGGTGCAAGTTATGATGACAAAGAAGAGATACAAGAGTCTTGCAAACTTGATAATGGTTTGTCACTCACACTTTGCAAGATAAATACAAGTCAATAAATGACTTAAATGGCTGTCCAAACATTTATAACATCATTAATTAATGATGACAACAACAATGAAACCACTTCAGAAAAGTACTATAATAAAGCAATAAGACACTACTTCAATATCCAATGATTATGGTTTGCTTAGTACAATTGCCCAATGGTTTTATGGATGATTTTAGGGCTGTTAAGGGCTGCAACAATGGCTGTAACAGTGACAGCGGTAACAGCTTCAGAATTCTCACTCAAAAAGACAATTAAACATACACTTTAATACTTATTGATAGTACCTTGCCTTACACAAATTCTGGGATGACTTAGATGGTTAGTAGGCTAATATAATCTGTAAAATGATAGCTGTAGCAGTGATTATGACAGCAGCAAATTAGCTGTTAGTATTTCTAGACTAGGTTAGCAAATTAGTAGAGTATGAAGTGAAAGAGTTTGAGTTGAGTCTTGTCAAGCGGTAAGAGAAGAGGACTAGTGCCTTCAAGGGTAATGGAGTCAAGGAGGACGACTTCTTCTAAGGCTGCAAATTAATGATGATGATGCACAAAAGTCTAAGAGGGAAAAAACATAGGAGAAGTAGTAACTTGAGTCCTCCTAGGTTTTGGCCTCAAGAGACAAGATGCTAGGGTGTAGGCAGTTCTAGGCCCTAGCGCCTTGCTCTCCTTAGCCTTTTTATGGAATAAAACGTATGTAATGTTCCCAAGCCAATTTTTTCGCTTGGAACACTAACTGACCACTGATTTACTTGTTTGTTTGTGTATGTTTGCAGGTTGGCCTCTCAAGTTTCAGCCTTAGGGTTCTATTCAGTTATTAAGCACAGATCTGAAGATCTCTGTTGTAAAACTCGGCAAAAACTCGCGAGTTCTCGCGAGACTCGCGAGTTTTTCAAGAAAACGAGTTTTAAGGAAAAACTCGGTGAAAAACTCGGGCGAGTTTTTGGAAAAAGTCGGGAAAAACTCGCGGGTCGATGGGAAAAACTCGCCCATCTTTAATTTTTTAACAGGCCGCGGGTTTAAAGGGTCCGTGAGCGGTTTTAGGGGTTCTATTTGTGCATTTAGCCAAGGAGGAGAGCCAAGCCATTCAACCAGCCAAGGAGGAGTTTGCCATTGGGATTTTGTGGATTCAAGGGTCAAATTTTTGGATTTGGCATTGGAATTTTTAGTCAATTTCACAATTTTTGCATTTGGAGGTAAGTAAAAAAATTTGCCCATTATTTCTTATTTTTTCACCATAGATTTTCATAGGTTTTCAGTGGCAATGAGTTTTACATCTTCCAAATAGATTTTTGATGGATCAAAAACCATTTTT
>SNQJ01S0056475.1:0-13003 GCA_010110895.2 Picea sitchensis | reverse complement strand
TAGTTTATTTACTTGATTTCATTGTAGATGACTCATGAGTCATGATGACGATCATGAGATACATTTATGATTTATTATATTTTTTGATGACTCAGGAATCAGGACATGATTCATTTTTGATGTGTGATGTATCACTAGACATCATATATATCTTATATATCAGTTTTCTTTCCATATTCATGTGGCAATCTGTCTATTTGATGCTATTGTTGCTTTAAATGTTTCAAAAGTTAAAAAAAAATGAATATTTTTGTATTTTTTTAAGTTTGCCGAGTTTTTGCCAAGTTTTTGCCGATGTTTTGCCGAGTTTTACGAAACGTTGTTTTCTGGACCCCGACGAGTTTTTCCCCGAGACGAGTTTTACAACATTGCTGAAGATATACTCAATAAAAATACAAGAACTAACCAGTACACAAGATATGGAACCCAAAAGCATAGATCTGACCTTTATTATTATGAAAAGCAAGAACCTGATACAAAGTGGATGCAGATTTGGAATAACATCAGATAGCTCCAAGAGATAATATATGAGCTGCTACAAAATGCTCCCGATAAGACAAACAAGCCTCCAAAGGTTGGATATACAATTGAAGGTCAATGCAAGAAGAACCAGGGTCACGTCCAAACCCCCTAGCTGATGGCACGTCCTGCTGAAGAGATGAGAAGATCAAGATTTCGGCCCAGCTGAAGGAGATTTCCAAATAATGCTAAACTCCATAGAAAGATAGATCGGGGCAAGTAGAAGCCCTCCCTGAAGTCTGAACTCCAGATGTCAAAGTTTACCTCTCCAAACTGTTGAAACCTTAATCCAGGTTGCGCCCTCCTGAAGACTGTCTAGCTTAATATTTCGACCCTGATGGAGGAGGCCTCCAAACACCCTGAAAATCTCTAGAAAGATAGATTGGGCCACCACAAGTTGCTGGGAGAAGTCTCAGGGTCAGATCTGAGGTATAACCCTCCCAAACTGGACAGATTTGAATCATAGTTGCGTCCTCCTTCTCTCAAAAACGTCCCAAAGCTCTAGATAATAATCTAGCAGGAGTAACCCTCCCAAAATGCTCCAAATCTGATGAACAAGGCCCTGCAAGTAATACCCAGGTGCTAGAATGTCAATAGACCCTGTCACAAAGTTGGATCAAACTCCTCTCCAAGAAATGATGCGCCCTTGCTGGAAAACCCTCAAGAATACTGCTTGCTGCTCTCCTGAATCGATGATGGTACCTGTGAAGACTATAGAATGGTGTGGGTGGAGTATTTCATCCTCGAGACCAAGCTTGGAACAAGGTGAATGGAATCTTTCACCACTGAGTTGTTCTCTAGGGTTTGTATTCTCAAAACCCTCAAAACTTTGTGCTCAAGAGCCCAATAGCCAAATGCAATAATATCCAAGATGCTCTGAGAGGTGCACCCTAGGCTTTCCTTTATACCTCTTTTTGTTTCTCTATTGAGTTAAGTTAACCCTTAGGTTCAACTCCTAACTCAACCTCAAGCGCTCTATTCCTTCATTGAGTTACTTTTTTACCTTTTTACCTTTTTCCAAGTCAACTTCAAAATATAACATTGAGTTAGCTGACCTTTTCCCATGTTGCATGAGACTCTGGTCTAGTGGGGATGACTAGACCACTAAGTCTCTTCAAACCTCTTCATCAAGAGGTGGGGGACATTATAGTCTCCCTTGCTAGAAATTGCTAGAACCTGTTTCCTGTATCACCTGTTCATTCTCCCATGTGGCATCCTCAATGGGCAAGTCCTTCCACTTGATTAAGTATTCTTTGATGTTCCTCCTCCAGAGTTTCTTCTCCCGGACCTCCAGTATTTCCTCCGGCACTAGTACCAATTGCCCCTCTTCATCTAAAGGTGGCAGCACCTCAAGTTGGGTGATGTTTTGGTCGATGGCCCTCTTCAGGCATGACACATGGAAAACGTTGTGTATCCTGCTACCCTGTGGGAGCTCAAGCTCATAAGCCATGGCCCCTACCTTTCTGCTGATCCTGTAGGGCCCAACGAACCGAGGTTGGAGCTTTTCTGCTCCACTCCTTTTGATAAAAGCTCGTCTGTATGATTGGAGCCTTACGTAGACCAAGTCACCAACCTCAAAAGTACGCTCTACCGGGTGTTTGTCTTCTTGGACCTTCTGTTGATTCTGTGCCCTTTGTAGATGATCCTTCAATTCCCTGAGTATATCCTAACTCTGTTGCACCTAATCCTGTACCATCGGGGCTTTGCTATCACCAAAAGCAATCTCTACAAAAGAGAGTGGGTCATAACTATACAATGCCCTGAATGGAGTCATGCCTATGGACATGTGATAGGTGGTGTTGTAACAGTATTCGCCCAGGTGTAGCCACCTAACCCATGCCTTCTGCTGCCCTGCTACAAATAAAAGACAAAAAATAAAAAAGACAAATAAAAGGCAAAAAATCAAATAAAATAAAAGGCAAAAAATCAAATAAAATCAGCAAACCTATTATCTAGGAAACATGTCTCAAACATGTTTTCCTTGTGTCTTGAGTGAAGTGAAGTTGTGGCAACCTCTCTTAAGTGAAAGGAGAGTTGGATGATGAGTTGTACAAGGGTGGAGATCCCAAGATTGGGACTCGCCCTCTCTTAGCATGTGTGGCGCATTTAGGTGGAGGGGCGTCACTCCTAAGAGGGATGACTTGCCCTCTCCACCTACCCTTTACAAGTGGCGACTTCCTATCTCCCATGTGCTCTTTTGATGTGGAGTTAACTCATACCTCACATGGAGATGTGTCCAAGCAAACTCCTCTTGAATTGCCACTCATCCTCACTTAACTATGCGCCCTCTTCCACTTGGCTTGCGCCCTTGCTTGGGAATTGTCACCCATAATATTATAAAACAAGGTCGGCCCCTCCTCATTTGTCTAGTTGGAGCTTGGGATTCGATGCTTGATGTTGTAATACTGTAATACTCTTTCATATTGGAATAAAGAAGATGTTGGAGGTCAAATTGGTGGCTTGGACAGTGTGTGGATGCATGTGCTTATGAGGTGATATTTTTCCATTGCATTTGTTATTGTATTTTTGTTTAAATTGGCCTTATAGGAGTACTATTACTCACTAGGATAGGATTGCAAAGATAGCTTGATTAGTAATCTTATTATCTATCTATTTAAGAGATTCTAAATACTTTATTTGTTTGGTTTAACCAATTTTGTGTTGAAGTCTCTTCTGTAGGTGATACCATTTCCTAACCCATTTTACTTGCAAGTGTATGAAGCAATTGAAGCCTCACTTGGAGATTTGGATGATCTAGATTGACTCTTCCATTCCTCCAAGACCTTCAAAGAAGATCCCTCCTCATTCCAGCAAAGAAGGACTCCATTTCCCAAGTTATTCCAAGCACAAGCTTGCTCTCTTTCTCCTTCAATCAAATTTACAATTTCTTGGTTACTTTAAAATCCATATGGAAGCATTTAGATCTGATTTCTAATTCAAAATTCTTATGTTGACCACCTATTTTGACTAGGGGGTCAACTCCATGTGCCATGAAGATGTGTACCTGATGGTGCAACATAGTTGAAGACTTGTTGGTTCTACAAGGCAATTTTGGCCTTAACACTTCATTTTGTAATTGGAATTTCTGCTCCCCTTCGTGGAATAATAATGGAATGAGTCTGCATGGATCATAGTTTAGGTTAATTACCTAGGACTTTATCATTAGAGAAGTCCTTTCATTGAGTGTTTTTTTTCCTCAGGTAATTAATTTGGCCTAACCAGCCTTTTAATTACCCTTGAGTTTTTCACTCCCACAATAATTCTCCAAAGTGGTGAAAGACTTTGTAATGATCGATCCCTATGGATGACTATTGTCTAGGAATATTGCAAATGACCATGCTAGACATCTCCTAGAGTCTTGCAGAATTCCGCCGAGTCTAAGTAGTTTTTTTTTTAATTTATTTAAAATTACCCAGTTAATGGTAATTTTAATTATTTTTGATGTAAAAATGTAAAAACTAGGTCCTTGGGATTTTTGATAGGGGTATTTGTACTCAAAATAAATAGAATGAGACCCCCTACACCCTTGGACCAAGTTTCAGCTCAATTGGACAATTTTTGCTAGGTCATTGTCCATGAGGAGTCCAAGTCAGTCTAGAGTCAACAATTTAATTGCTTAATTAACAAAGTCAAAATGCCATTTTTTTGTAAAAATGAGCAAAAAGGTTAGAGAAAGAGTGGGAGAAGATGCCTAACCCCTTTCCCAAGTTAGTCAAACCCCTTTCCTAACTTTATTTCACCCCCTCACCTAGCCATCACATCATTTCATCATCCCCCCCTAGGGAAGTTGTGCCCCCCTTGGAGAAAAAGTCATGAAAAATTAAAAATTAAAGGGGAAACACCCTCTCTCCCTAAGTGCGCCCCCCTTGGTCTAATCTTCTGTTGGACAAAGTCAAAAAGGTGCCACCTCACCCCTCACTCATTTACCAAAACCCTAGAGTTGCGCTCGTCCTTGAGATGTTCAATCTCTCATAAAGGAATGACACTTGAAGAGCATCCAAGAGGGGTCACTCTTGGCTCCCAAGTATAAATAAAGGCCTCTCCTCCCTCATTTTTGAATCTATTCTCAGTGTAGTGTTACTATGCCAAAATCTCTCCTCTCGCACTCTTTACTCTTGCTCTCTTTTGCTCTTCTCTCAAGCTTGTGGCAAGTATTTGCTCAAGCTTGATATTGAATAAAGGAAATCTTTGGAGAACATATGGTGTTGGTAGTCTTCTTGGTGCCATACTTTTTATGAGGTGATCTTGTTCCTTTGTATTCTTCTTATGCATGCTTAGCTTAGAGATCTATAGTAGGAACACCAAGCAAAGAATTTTGTTTGGATAGGTTTGTGATAGTAGTATCATAGATCTAGTGAGCTTCTAGTTATTTATTTCAAAGTATTTTGGTTTAATGTCTAGATCTAATCACTTCCTATTGTTTCTTGTAGCTTAGCATTGAAGATTTGTAGGATTACCTAGGGTTTTATGTGAAGATTTCAGATCTGGAAATCTTCCATTTCACCCACATTTACCCTCAAGTATTTTTTGTTTCTTATTGCTGTTCATTTCCATCATATTTTTGGCATTCTAACATGTTAGGATAGGTCATTTACATAAATATTACTTGCTGAAATTTACACAGAATTTTTCTGTTTATTACTAGCATAAATTTTCAAAAGTTTTGGTGTTTTTGCAGTTTTTCCAGCAAGGTTTTACTTGTTGATTTGTTACAGGTCTGCATCAAAGAGGAGGGCCTACAATCCATTTGGGGCACCTACAAGTCCAAGAGAAGCCTCCTTTTTTGGGGTAACATATTCCCAACACTTTTTTTTTTCCATTGTAAGCAAGCTCCAAGAGAGTCTCTAGGGCTTGCACTTCTCTAAGTTTTAAATTTTCTGCAATTTTATTTTCATTGTTTTCCTACACCTTGCATAGTGGATTGGCCTAGCCACCCATGCAAAATCGTATGGCTAGTTTATGATTTTATTTCAGCATTGTTTTTATTTCAAGTTTGCCCCACTTGTCCTTAAGACAAGGTTGTGTGGCAAGAGGCTCTTTTTTTCTTTCCAAGTTATATCATTTATTTACATGCTTTTATTTTTCACCCACTTGGGCACAAAACCTGTAGGCTTTGTCCTCCATCTTGTGCCTTTGTTGAGGTTGCAAGTAGTTTAGTTTTATTTTCAAGTTTTTTCATTCTTTATTGTTTGCCTACACCCTGCAAAGAGGATTGGCTTTGCCACCCATGCAGTACCGTAAGGCTAGGTAGATGGTTGATTATTTTTGCTTCTAGTTTTTAAGTTTCATGTGATACCTTATGTCTTAGAAGCACATCTTTCATTTGCTTAAGCCCATGGAGGCATAGTTCATTTACTTGTACATTTCCTTCAAGCATTTGTAACTTACATTTCTTTCAAGCTCTTGCAGTTTACTTTTCTTTCAAGCATCTTATTTACTTTCTTTCAAGCACTTGCAATTTATTTCATTTCAAGCACTTAACTTAATAAATCTTTAAGAGGTTCAATCAATTTATCTTAGATTCATAGGGGATCAATCTAACTAGTTTAATTAGTACACCTTTAACTGTCTCAACTTTCACTATCAAAAAGTGAACTTGTGGAGGCAACAGGGGGTGCTAGATCAGGGATGGTCTCACGACAATAGGTGTCCCCCTTGTTGAGCACCCTTATTTCTCAGATTGATCTATGGAGCTAGGGTAAGGCCTTGTTTGCCTTGCTTATTGAGCACCTTGTTGCCGCCTTATACACACCTGAGAGACGTGGAAGAAATCTTCAATCCACTCGGTGTGTCCTTGGGGGCAAGTGAGAGTTAAGGTGTTGTCACCTAATCCTCAACTCCTCCATCTAGGCCAACTCCTAGCGAAGCCAAGGGGGGTAGTCCCTAACAAATATACTAAGGCTTTTAAGCTAAGTACGAAAATTGAAATCTAGGAGTTTATTGATTCTTCAAACCATTAACCATAAAATGAATAGAAACATGAAACAAACATTCTACGATATATATATAATCGAATGAACGTACTTGCATCAAAAGGATCTGAGAGACAGGTGCAAGTTGCATTTATATTAAATATATAACCAATTATGAAAATGAAGCTTGTGGTTTTTTTGCTGAGTATGAAAATTTGAGACCGGTGCCTTAATGAGAGTCGTGGGCAGTGTAGTTCTTGTGTTTTATTAAGGGTAAATTAGAGTTTCAAGTTAAGGTGAAATGGTTTGGGCCTCCTTGGAGGTTAACTCTTTGCTTGGAAACTTGCCGAGAACTTTGAACCCAATGGTTTCACCGATAAAACTCACTCAAAGTCTTGGATGTCCAAAACGGGAGGGAAGTCAGGTCCCGAGAGGAATTATATATCTCAGTGCACTTCAAAAGGCGTTTTCCATACATCAAATTAACAACCGGGGGTTGTCTAATTAAAACTATCAACCAGCAGCCATTGCAATGAACTTACTCAGTGAGGATCGAGATGAGCTACACTTAGTGGAGAATTAGGGAACATAGCAGTGAGAATTTGGTTTATTTTATTGTGGAAAATAAAGTGTGAGATTAGTGGTAGTCACTTGTGACAAAGCCCCTTGCGAGGAGTTGAGGGGATGGTGTATTTGCCAACAAGAAAGTAAATGTGGACTAATTACTAGATCCACACTGACCAGGCCCCTTTCGGGTCGCTGAGAGGATGGTTTATTTTGCCCAAATTGAGGGAAATTGCAAAGTAAAGAAATCTAATCTAGCAGTTAGTGTTCTACTTGCAAAAAGGAAATCTAATCTAAGCATTGTGTTTAAAGATGATTTGATTTGGTATAACTTATGCTGAAAGGAGAAAAGCAAGAGACCAAAACTTGAACACACACCATACTGCCAATCCCCTAGAGGGAGTTTGAAACTGGGCACTATGAGGCCAGCTTTTATTTACTTCTCTAATATACAATAGAGAAACTGAGTTCTCTTTCTCTTTTAGACTTTTGGATCCCTTGAAAATTAGATCAAACTTTCAGAAAATGACTACAAGGGGTTCCTTGAAGGTTTTGGTCTTCAAGGTTCCAACTTGAGCTAGATTTCCATCAATTTGGCTTCGGTTTCGTTAGAGCTTCTCCTTGTTTTAGGATGGGCATGCTAAAAACCAGCAAAGAAAGAGATTAAAAAACAATGGCAAACTCTTTAACCAATAAAGATGAAACAACAAATTTTATCACCAATTTTCAAGAAAATTTACTTATGAAAATGCAAATGCAAACTTTTAGGGGCTTTTTTGAGACTTTAGATGAACCTAAGCTAAGCTCTTTAGGAAATCTCTGTTTGTTGTCCCAAAAGAGCGAGCTAAATTTCTTAAATAACTAGATCTAAAATGCAAACTTAGAACAACTTTCAACCTTGAAAAAATTTGAAAATTTAAAGGAAGAAAGTCACTTAAACTACTTAGATCTATCCTTTAAATGAGAAGAGTTTTAGATCAGATCTAAAACTTATGCATGTAACATTAGATGATAAGATTAGCCTTTAAATTCAATCTTAGATAACATGCAAAATAGGTAACCAAAGATTTTCTAAAAAAAAGAGAGGAGAAATAAGGTTATACTTGGAATATCTAGACTGCTTAGTCCTTCTTTGGTGGAATGAAGAGGATTTTCTTCAAGAGTCTCTTGAAGAAGAAGTATCAATCTAGATCCTCCCACTCTTCAAATATAGCCTCAATTGCTTCACAATCCTTACACAATAAAGGGTTAGAAAAAATGGTGCCACCACAAGCAAGACTCAAATGAACAATTAGTTAAACAAAACAAAATTGCTATTTGAAAACCCTGCCAATAGATAAACAATAGGAAGACTAATAAAACAAACTTAGTATTCCTATCCATGTAAGTAATAATAATACTTCTACAAATGGCCAAATTTTAAACCAAAATACAAAAGCATAAATTATGAAACAATATCATCTCATTTACAAGCATCCACACATTAGCACACTACGCCAATCTTGACCTCCAAAGTCTTGATTTTATTCCAATATGAAAGTGTATTACGACAATGAGTACAATGGGCTTTTCTTCTCAGGCTCCAACTAACTACTCAGGGACTCCTTATTTGTATATCAAAGGGGTGGAGTTCTACAGGGAGGAGTAGCATGGCTTCCTCAGGAGGCCTGAAGTGGAGAAATGAGGGTGCCAAGTGTGTGCAGGAGAGAGACTGCCACCTCTCCACGCACTCCACATATGTGTCAAATCAAAAGTCAAAAGAAACAAGGAGAGTACTTCCTTGCTTGTGGGCTGCTTTTCCCTGCCACCTCTCCAAGAGGGGCGCTACCTCTCCAAGAGGGGAGCACCTCTCTAACTCAATATGCTCATATCTTCTAAGATATGCAATCAATCAATTTCCAAATAGGATTATCTTGTCTCCCTTGACTCCTTATTCTTGACTTTTTTCATTTAATTTGCCTTCAATCTTGTCCCCATTTATCTTTTATTTTGACTTGTGATTTTTTATTGAATTAAAATGCATTTTGGGTTTTTGAAGGTAAAATCAATTTTGAGTGATAGAAATCCATAATTTTACTCAAGTAAGTGGGTAGTGAGGTAACATGGGTCTAGGTCCAAAATGAGCATCCCTATGTAGCCTGTTGAGTGCCCAAATACCACTTTGGAAGTATCTTTATTTTAATTAAAAATTGCCGAATTATGGCAATTTTTATTTTTAATTTTTAAAGTATCTTTATTTTTTAATTAAAAATTGCCGAATTCTGGCAATTTTTTAATTTACTGAAAAAATTAAAAAATCCTAGGGGGGACTTAATACATTTCCATAAGACTCTAGGAGGATGTTTAGCATGGTAATATACATCATACACTAGGCTTAGATCCATGCTCAAGCCTAACCATGAGCATATACTTCAGCTCTGGAGGATTGAGTGAAAAAACTCATAAATTATAAATCACCTGAAAACGGCAAAATATAATTAGTAAGTGAAAAAACACTCTAGAGTATAACTCACGCTTAGGGTTTAAGGTGGCTAAGACCTTTTACAAATTCATCATGCAAACACCTCTTATTACAATTTTTTATGGAAAATGTAGAGTAACAGGGTGGTCTCTTTGACCGACTGAATTTATGAACTCTGAATCTTGAACAATAATGTTCAATCTTTGGCGGCTCGTTGGAAATTCACCCTAGTGCAACTTGGTGGATAACACACCCAACAGTCCTTTTGGCCAAAGCGAGGAGAGTTTTAGGGAAGTCACCTAGTCTAGTATTCAACTTCACTTAACCAACCAACCTAAAATCCTAAAATATATCCACAAGCAACCTTGGTTTAATTTCACATTTCACATTTCACAAGAGATCCGAAGAAAACACTATGATTTCCCAAATAAGAGGAAACAGGGTAAAGCACAACCTTAGAGAGAAACCCCTTCGTCGAACTCATGAAACATCTCTTCTTTGTCTGCAAATCCCTGCCCAAAGTCTCAACATGAGAGTACATCCGTTTGGTAGTATGGACATCAGAGTGCTTTGGGCAGGCCATGACCTGGTGTCTATCAGAATCCAAGTATGGTGGTTGAAAATCATCCTGGAAATGCTGCATCATGTCATCCTCGAATGGATGGAACAAATCTGTAACCATATCATCAGGTTGGCACATATATGGACTATCTGGCTGTAAAAAGAAGTCCTTTGAAGAAATTCTTTCTATATCCTTTATTCGAGATGTGCCTTCAATGTCGTAGATAGGATCTCCGTAAAAAATGAAACAACCCAAATTGCATCTGCATCTCCCAATCTTTATGAAATCATCAATGTGATCGTCAACTATATCCGGGGGTTGTTCCATGATTTCATCTGCATCTTAGAAGCTGATTACTTCTTCACAAGACTAGACAACTTCATCTTCTTCAAAAGGGACAGTAGACAACAGTGTCTCGTTTAGGTCTTCTGCAAGAGAAACTTGATCAAGACCCTTTTGGCAGTTTTCTTCATTTCCACAGTCATGGAGCAAAGCATCATCAAAGTTTTCAAAAGGATTATAACTCATCATGTTCTCTTCTTGATGTGCAGGAGAATCAGAGGTTTGGATGTCCTCATCAAGCATAAGGGAAGATGCTTCATCTTCATCAAACGCCTCGTCTAAATCTTCAACATGATAAACTTCTTCGGGATGTGCTTGGTAATTTTCTTCACATGTTTGTTCTTAAAGCACTTCTTCATCTATTGTCTCATCATTGATCGGAAAACCTTCTCTGCGAAGAGTGTGTTTGAGCTCTTGGAAAGCATCTTGCAGACTTTGAGTAGCTGGTCAATAATGCCTTAAAAATTCTTCAATGAGCTTTGTAGAAGAAGGGATACTCTTCGAATCACATGAGTGTGCAAGCCAATCTTTTTGGCTTGATTCCAATGAAGGCACAAAAATTTTCATCAACACATCTTCATGTAGCATATTTAAGCTCGAAGCATACTTCATATAATTCATGACATGGGTGACTGCTACAGCTAGATCACCGTCAAATTTAGGGCAATTTTTCCTCCGCTTTGTAGAGCAATGATTTGTATATCCAGGGACATTCTGAACATCAAGAGAAGGATACACATTATGGAACGTCCATGGTAAGTCCCATGAGGCCATGGTTCCATCACTTAGGGTAAATCCTCAATGGAGTCACCAGATGAGACTAATGCTCATCAAATGATGGAAAAGGGGGAAACGGAAAGATTCTGGGAAGGTGGAGTCGACAGATGAGCTTCAAGATGAGCTCATCAAGAAAAGTGGAAAGGGAACGTCGCTTGGGTGGAGTCGCCAGGCAAGCTAAGGGAAAGGCTTTGGGATAGCTTACCAAAGTGTCGTTTAGGGTACGAAGAAGATTCAAAATCTTCCCCCGACAACGACGACAAAATGTTATAGCACAAGATGTGGGTTGGGCAAAGCCCAACCCAACCACAAAATCAAGTGCTAAAACTAGGAAATTCTACACCCAATGTCACCTCGATGTAGGTCCTGCACTTCAAGGGTGACTAGGTCACTCTAGGGAGGCGATCCCGGTGACCCTAGGGGGAATGAGATGTAGATGGATGGATGATGAAAGTGGAACCCCTAGAAGTCAAATCTAAGTGGAATGAGAAGTGGAAAAAGATGCCTTGTAAACCCAACAAGTGTTGCCCCAAAGGTGTAGTACTTCTCTGGATGATTGTACCTGCCTGGGACACAAAGAAAGACACCTTGCAATGATATATGTTAGTATGGACCAGCAAGTTAAGCTTGCTGTCTGATGAGCCATGGAATTACCATCATTTGACATCTTCTTTTCCTTCTTTTTAACCCTTTATCATTTACTTATAACAATGTCTTATCCATTTTAATTCTCATATGTGGGATTTAGGCTCAAGGTGATTTTCCAATTGCATTTCTTAATATTTCTTTGGATTTCTGATTAACATTAGGGGAAGTAGCGTGTTTTGTGTTTACTTTTGAAGTGACAGCTCAAACGTGGACAAGTTGTTACAAGATTCTCCTTTAAAGGTTCACATACTTAAGTCATTGTGATGGCTGCTATAATTGCGGGGTTCTCATGTTTTGAAATCAACCTGCCGCAGAATCCTTGTAGCCACCAGCTACAGAATCAGGCTTGTAGCAGCTTAGAAACACTTAAATATATGTGTTCACAATAGGTTAAGTTGATCGTGATCATAAAGTGCAAGTATTCCAAGTTCCCATATTTTCAAATCAACTTGCTACGGAATCAGGTTTGTAGCAGCTTGCCATAGAATTAGGCCTGTAGCAGCTTAGAATCGTTTAATGACCAAATTTACGAAAAATGATGGCATTCTTAGGTCTTTCGATATGAAGAATTTTAGGTGCAATTGTGGGTATTTTAAGAAGAAATATCATATCTAACATGGTTCCTATTATCCCCCACTTTCAGGGATAACTAGGAGATCATGTCTCGAGGCCCATAGGTCCTAGACATGGAGTACCGAGAGCAGGATTGACTTTAGCATGGCCCTGGAGGGCCCACCTTTTCTTTCTTCCAACATCTTTATCTTGTCAGCAACAACAACATCCATCACCATCGGCTTCGTCCTGTGTCAGAGAAGGTTCTTGCTCCATGAGGTAATTAGTCTGGGTATCATGGTATGTGTCACTTTGATCATCAAAACCATTGAATGTATGCATCTGATTCCTTTTATTTCTAACAATTGCTTGGATCTTACGCTTTCCCACTTGACCACGTTTGGGGGGATTGACAGGGTGCCCTAGCAAGCCTGTGTCTGTAGGTTTTGGTTTGCCACTGGGGGGATTTCTGAAAATCCATTGTCCGCTCCCATCATAGCACCACTGTTTCATCTTGTTTCCCGCTCACTTGTCCCATTCCACTTGTCCAGGCACTGGGTTGACCTATTTTCAGGACTGCACCTTATCTCGTGGGAAGAAGGGGCTAAAGGCCCAGAAGGTAAAAGCAAGCTGGTAAAAGATAAAAGCCTAAAAAATGAAACCTCG
>SNQJ01S0056474.1:118571-141142 GCA_010110895.2 Picea sitchensis | reverse complement strand
TTGCTGGGTTTTCTTCCCCTAGAGGGTTTCCCAGGATAAATGATGTGTCTCTTGTGGATGTGTATTTCTCAGTGATCTTGTTCTTATTATGCTCTTATCTTATGAAATTCAAAGAACTATAATAATGGCATAAACATTAACATGAACACAACCTACAACCACATGTTTTGCATTGATGCCTTCAAATACACAGAAGATGAAGCTTGTGAACTAGGAATAGTGCAACAATTTTATTCATAATAGATGAAAGAAGTACATAGATAGAGATCCAGCTCCAAGAGATCAAAGTCTCTATGATGATCACAACTTGCAAAGTTCAGGCTTGGCCCTTTCAGATATTACATTAAGCTCATGGACTCACTCTCACACTCTCCAACCGCTTTTGGGCCTTCTCCCCCAAAAACCATGATAAAATATCCATCTCAATCCCTATTGCAAATTCTAATGAACAAATAAGGATTCATATCATTGCCAAATTTTGGGAACCAATTTTCCTAAAAATCTGTCATTGATCATTTGGTTTCCATCCTATACTTGACATATCCCGTCTTCAGTTCAACAAAATCTCTCGATGCCTAAAAATATGGAAACAATGCAAATATTTAGATGCTTTGACTGCCCTACAGATATTGAATGTTATTCTCTGTTGAAATTCTACCTTGAAATTTGGAACTACCTAATCTTTTTTTATCCTCTTTCAACGAGTCCCAAATCTTTCTTACTGACATATGCCCTGCCACTTTGTATGCAATCGATTTTCACAAACCATCCAGGCCTTGACCATCTCCCTCAATATATCTAGAGTGAAACTAGTTGTTTGAAGTGCTGGACTTTGATCAATAAAGTCTATGTAGTGAAGAGCTCCATTTTTTAAATTGAGTTCCACCTCCAGGGAAAATAATATATTCTCCAGACAGCCTCACCCAATTTTGAAATTTTTTATACTCCGCAAGCTTGACATGTGAGACATTATTGTATCATATCTTATCTTTGCTCTCCTTGTCAATGTATGGGCAATCTGCATCCTTTTGCGAAAGAAATGAGACATGTTGGAGAATCTTGAGGGCAATGTCTCTATTAATATTCATTGCCAACGCATGAGCACCCTTAAACTTTCCCTTAATGCCATTGTGGGCACTTTGTGTATTGGTGCTTTGACATTTTTGTTGCATGTGTATTATAGTCGAGCTATGTTTGAGTATTTAATGTTTTTTTTTGTTTTTACTGTGAAGAAACCTATCCATGAGGGTGGCCTTCTTTGTATTGCAAGTTGTTTTTTTTTCTTTTATCTCAACTTCTTCCTTGGCGCTTAGCGTAAAAGCGCTTCCTTGTAAATCAACCCTTGATGCTTATAGTGTCTTTGTACACTGCATATTCTTTTCAATGGATTAAGGCCCCTTCTTATTATATGGCAACCAAAATATGCATGCAACAAGTGGTTTTTTCAAAAAGGTGATGAGAGGCACGAAGCTCATGGTTGCTATCGTTCTCCCATAACGTTTGAACAATTGTGCATGAGAATGTAATCTACAGGGTTGAGCTTGCATCTGACATCTGTATTGATGATTGGTGGCATTTCCTCATTTCAGTGTAATGGGATATATCACACATGCAAGTGGGAAACAAATATATAAAATATTCATATACACCAACGAATTTGTTGATATTATGGTAGTTGCAGGAGGTATTAACTTCTTCATGTAACCTTTGATGAGTCTAGAATATTTCGGGAAGCAAGAGAAACCCTAAAAGGTTAGGAAATAACCTTAGAAGACAAGTCAACTCAAGATAATAACTTGTATTAAATTATTATCCTCCAGAAGTAGAAGTCAGCCTAGTTAGGTCAGTTGGAGGACTATAAATAAGAGGGTACTAGAGCTCATTTTTGACTCTCACTCTCACAACTACATAAGGACAAGTTGTGCACATGAGTGGAGGAGAGTTGCAACTACTGCAATAGTGAATTGGTATTTTGGTTATGGTTTGGACTTTCTGCCTTGGTTATTTTTACATGCATGCACTCTTTGTGTGAAGTTTTGTACATGCATGCCATTATTGTAATTGCTTGACTATTCAATATATCTTAAACAAATTATTCCACCTGAAACCACATGCAAAATCACCTTGCATGTTAAATTCAAGTTATCAAACATAGTCATAAACCTAAATAACCCATTCAACCACCCAAAGAGTATAAGATCCAGGAACAACAAGGTCAGTAGAGAGTTAATATCTAGATCTGCAGATTTGGGATATTACATTGTTGTTGAAGATGACCTTGGAGTTGTTTTTATTGAAGATGGCCTTGGAGAGCGCGCTAAAAAAACTCATTTCACATGAAAAAAATTTCACTTCTCGATGACAACAAGGGTTAGATCTCGATTAACTTACCCATAAAATGCACCTTTTCTGATCTATTTCTGATTTGTCGAGATAGCACAGAGCGCAAGGAAAAGAGCATATGCAGATCCAAAGGAGTAGCAACTCGGATAATAAATAAATAAATAAATAAACAAACAAACAAATAAATAGAAAACCGAAATAATACTCTGCAAAAAGTTAAAAAGGGTGTATTCAGGATTTAAACCTCCAGATTTGACTGAAATGGTCTTATCTTGGGCAAACATAAACATTTTCGAGTGAAACGAAAAACATTCCTGACTGAAACAAGCACTCCAAACGCAATGGAACATTCCTCTCAGCCCAGAAATGTACAAAAATGGTAGAAACCAGAGATGAGGCAACTCATATTCCTGATCTCGATCTACAACATGAGAAGGTCTTCAAACATGCTTTGATATCATGTTCAACAACACAGGTATTCCAATAGAGAACGAACACCTTCATTAACCACTCACACACCCATATCAAAGATCAACACACCAATATTTTGACATGGTAAAACCCTTACGGGGAAACATCCACAGTCCCAACCAATGTGGCCACTTGGAACAATTTATTAATACAAAAGAAAAATATTACAAAGAGATTTACAAGAGAGTTTGCCATAATCGATCATCGAAAAATGACTCTCCATGCTCTTTAAATAGAGATCATGGACCAATCGGGTGTTAAGCTACGGATCAATGTAGCCGTTAAGATCAAGCAAAATATGAACCGTCAAATCACTCTATGTCGGGAACATATTGTGACCGTCAAATTTCCTAATTACAAATACATACTAAAGAAACACACTTTTACCTAATGATACATTATACCAAGTAGATTTTAACTAAATCATAAGTGTCTAAATATACTAACACTAAGTATGTGATACACTTAGTATTATATATCTTAAGACTCTTAATATCCCAATGCATGTGGGATTAACCTTTTGAAGAAAAAAATGAATTTCATGAAGAGGAAAAACGAATTCAAATCAAGGGCCCACATTTGCCCATGGAATTGATGAAGGACTGCTGAGTCACGATTTTGCAAAGGCCATAACATTAGCTCCGAGCGGAGAACTCACTCACATTTTATACCGTTGGAAAGATATTTTGACAAAGAAGATGATGATATAGGTTTCAAGCATTGAAAATGACCACATTTTCCCCAGAAATTAAAAGAACAATCAGATTTTTTTTTTTTTTTTTCTGATGAGCCTATTTGACAACTCAACTTCAAGAGCTCATATCTTGAGATCTGGGAGTTGTATTTGGACAAAATTTATATTGTCAGAAATATAACATGATGAAGATCACATCCAAATTGGTTTCAATGGTTGAAACATTGATTATACTATCCATAAAATTAAAACACAGTCCCCCTTTTTAAAAGGGCAATTAATTAAATTTTTTAAATAAAAATTTATATGAAAACTTTTATTAAAAATGAAAAGGGACCCATTTGAAATATGGACATATTAATGATGTAAAATTGTTAATGAATATTTAATTAGACATTAATTAAAGTAAATATTTCAAAAAGAAAATTGTACAGGAAATCCAAAAAGGGAAAAACCCTAATTACTCAAGTAGTTAGAAGAACGGGTTTTAAAAGAGAAGAAATACTTCATCAAGGGTTCCATGTTTTTATCAGAAGGGCGGGAACATAAGATCAGAGGAACAAGGTACAGCCATCAATATGAAGCAAAGCTTACGATCAACAAAAAAAGATCTTCTCCACTCTTTTTCTTCTTCTACACCATTTCTCATAGCTTTATGCTTGAATCTCTGAATTGGGCATAAGATTGAGTTCTTGAGTTTTCTTCTTGTATTATTCAAAAGACTTTTCTTATATATGATTGTCAAAGATTTTGTAATGAATAACATATTTCATGAATAAATTTCCACAAAGAATTACTTCAGGGTTAATTTCGAATGTATCTTGTAACTTTGAGTCTTAAGTATGAGATATTTGAAATTGACCTATCAAATTCTCTTTTGATCTTAATAAGTAATACTCTTTTAAAATTCTTTGAGATGATCAAATTATTCTCTCTTAATTCTCGTGAAGAAGATATGGAAGCATTTGTATGTGATTAAGAAGATTGTATATTTGATGTTGAGCACAAAGATATTCTAATTTTCAAACCCATCTTCAATATTTTTTATAGTTAAAAGACTTCTTGCTGCACATAAAGATTATATCATGTTATTAAAGGACCATATCATTTCATAATTCCAAGCAATAAAGATCTAGGGTTTGTTGTTTAATATTCTCCGTATTCCAAGATATCACAAATATATTCTTCAGGCAAAGAGGAGTACCACTTCTATAAAAACATAGGGGGATTCACATCCTCGTGAGGTTGTCATTTTGGTATTAACATACTCAAACGTCAACATTTTTGGCAACCATACTGGGGAGCCATTTATTTTCAAGATAATTGTGGCCCTACTTTAGATCAGATTGAGGAACCAGAGTCTCCATGGTTCAAAATTTTGAAAAGAAGATTCAAGAATATTACTGCTTATTCTAGATTCACGAGGTTTACAAAAAGATTATTCAAAAATGTTTGGATGACCTAAAAAAGAGGCAACAAGCACAAAAACTTCAGAAGAATAAAATTCCTGGCAACTCCCTTGGAAAGACTCAAAAATTCTAAGAAAATGTATATTATGACTCCTAAGAAGAACGAAATTCATGTCATGATGATACTTTACCTTCTTCACCAAGTCGATCAATGGTTTCAAGAGATGCAGTAAGAGGAACAAGTACCCAAAGAAGAAGGCGACTACATAGAGTCCCTTTAAATTTGCCAGAAGAAGATTTTTAGATGCCTAATATTCCTATGGAAAAATTTTCTACATTCTTTGGAAGTACTTTGGACGATGCAGAGAAACATTTGTATAGATTCAATTGTGCATGTCAAATTTTTAATCTTACTGAAGAAAATATTATATGCCAAATATTTTTACAAACTCTTCATGGGAATGCTCTTGAATGGTCTCATTCATTGCCTCCTGTTACCATTACCAGTTGGGACATATTAGAAGATTTATTTGTTGATAATTTTGTCCACCCACCCTCTCCCATATGGACGCAAGATAATGAAGTGATTAATTTTGAAGAATCTAATCAAATATTGGATGACTTTTCTGATTCAAGTCATATTGTTGAAAATGAAGATGAAAATCCCAATTTGCAAGAAGAAAATTTCAGCCTCCTATATACTCCATATGAAGATATTTCAAGCAACAAGTTTGAGAATGAAATCAAGGAACCTCCACCCAATGCATGCGAAGATTGCATCATTGCAATAGATGATGAAAAGCCTCAAGAGCATTGGCAACAAGAACAATTAGTGGAAGAAATGAATCTTGAGAAGAATAATGAACAAGATTGTCTTTACATGAAGGAATAATATTTTCGAGACATTGTTGATGAATCAATAATCTTGGACATGAATAGTGATAAGGAGAAAGATGAAGGAATATTAATATTGGAAACTCATTCAATCAAAGACAATAGTATTCTTGAGAAACCAAGAATTGATTTCATTGAATCACGATTCCAAAGCATTGTTGGCGAAGTAATGCAATCAGATCCTTACTGTCAGTCCTTGAGATAACCACCTTGATTGTTGAGGAGATCAGTGTCAAGGCATTCAATAATTGGGTAACAAAATTGCTTGGATGGGAATGGGTGAAAGTAAGACAAATCAAATCTATTTCAGATAGACTTCAAGGGGCAAGTTTTCAGGTTAACAAATTATGTCAAAAACCAGAGAGTTGATCATATGAAACATGAATCACAGATATAACCGATTATCACTCAAATGAAAGAAAGACATAAGGAAAAAAACTAGAAGAACATTTCATGAAATAAAAAATTCTTTTAGATACATGAAATAAAATACAAGTATGAACACAACCTACAACCACAGGTTTTGCGTTGATGCCTTCAAATACAAAGAAGATGAATCTTGTAAGCTAGGAATAATGCAACAATTTTATTCATAATAGAAGAAAGAAGTACATAGATAGAGATCCAGCTCCAAGAGATCAAAGTCTCTATGATGATCACAACTTGCAAAGTTCAGGCTTGGCCCTTTCATATATTACATTAAGCTCATGGACTCACTCTCACACTCTCCAACCCCTTTTAGGCCTTCTCCCCCAAAAACCATGATAAAATATCCATCTCAATCCCTGTTGCAAATTCTAATGAGCAAATAAGGATTCATATCATTGCCAAATTTCGAGAACCAATTTTCCTGAAAATCTGTCATTGATCATTTGGTTTCCATTCTATACTTGACATATCCCATCTTCAGTTCAACAAAATCTCTCGATGCCTAAAAATATGGAAACAATGCAAATATTTAGATGCTTTGACTGCCATGAAGATATTGAATGCTATTCTCTGCTCAAATTCTACCTTGAAATTTGGAACTACCTAATATTTTTTTATCCTCTTTCAACGAGTCCCAAATCTTTCTTACTACCATATGCCCTGCCACTTTGTATGCAATAAATTTTCCCAAACCATGCAGGCCTTGACCATATCCCTCAATATATCTACAGTGAAACTACTTGTTTGAAGTGTTGGACTTTGATCGATAAAGTCTATGTAGTGACGAGCTCCATTTTTTAAATTGAGTTCCACCTACAGGGAAAATAATATATTCTCCAGACACCCTCACCCAATTTTGACGTTTTTTATACTCCACAAGCTTGATATGTGAGACATTATTGTATCATATCTTATCTTTTCTCTCCTTATCAATGTACGTGCAATCTGCATCCTTCTGGAAAAGAAATGAGACATGTTGGAGAATCTTGAGGGCAATGTCTCTATTAATATTCATTGCCAATGCATGAGCACCCTTAAACTTTCCCTTAATGCCACCATGGGCACTTTTTTTATTGGTTCTTTGACATTTTTGTTGCATGTGTATTATAGTCGAGCTATGTTTGAGTATTTAATGTGTTTTTTTTATTTACTGTGAAGAAACCCGTCCATGAGAGTGGCCTTCTTTGTATTGCAAGTTTTTTTTTTTTTCTTTTATCTCAACTTCTTCCTTGGCGCTTCGCGTACAAGCGCTACCTTGTCACTCGACCCCTAATTCTTATAGTGTCTTTGTACCCTGCATATTATTTTGAATGGATTAAGGCCCTTTCTTATCATATGGAAACCAAAATATGCATGCAACATGTGGGTTTTGCAAAAAGGTGATGAGAGGCACGAATTCCATGGTTGTTATCGTTCTCCCATAACGCTTGAACACTTGTGCTTGAGAATGTCATCTATGGGGTTGAGCTTGCATTTGGCATCTGTATTGATGTCTGGTGGTGTTTCCTCATTTCAATGCAATGGGATATATCACACATGCAAATGGGAAACAAATATATAAAACATTCATATACACCAACAAATTTGTTGATATTATGGTAGCTGCGAGAGGTATTAACTTCTTCATGTAACCTTTGATGAGTCTAGAATATTTTGAGAAGCAAGAGAAACCCTAGAAGGTTATAAGGAAATAACCTTAGAAGCCAAGTCAACTCAAGATAATAATTTATATTAAATTATTATCCTCCAGAAGTAGAAGTCGGCCCAGTTAGGTCACTTGGAGGACTATAAATAAGAGGGTGCTAGAGCTCATTTGTCACTCTCACTCTCACAACTGCATAAGGACAAGTTGTGCACATGAGTGGAAGAGAGCTGCAACTACTGCAATAGTGACTTTGTATTTTGGTTATGGTTTGGACTTTCTACCTTCCTCACACTCTTCCTATCCTCTCTCTGTTTAACTTAACCTGATTTCTCTTATGTCCTTTTCCCATGCTCATAGGCTTACATAGTTAAAGAAGTTATCTAAATTGTCAATTAGTTCATATTGTACTTAGACTCCACAAAATCTTCAACTGTTTCTACAGTCTCTCTTTATCCCTAAGTTCTATCTAGGGTCTCCATTCCTTCGAGATCTTCTTAACCAAGGCATATTCAATTACATTTAAATAAATCTCATTTTAACAAACCCTATCTTATACAAGATTTCTAGAACTCAAATAAAACATAGAAATTACAATAATTTCAAGCTTAGGGAATCCACTCTCTTAGTAAATTCAAAGACCCCCTAGGCCTAATCAACAAGATTGATTTTGGAGGGAAAATGCTTCTGCATCATGAAATATGATAAACAGACCTAGCTGGGTGACTTACTAAAAATATACACTCCCTCCTAGAATCTTGGATTCCAAACAAGACACCAAAAATAACATCTGAAAGCATCATATAACTCCTCTAAACCATCTGACCTCACTGGTAACATCAAATTACCCCTCTGATCAGGTTGACACAAACCTAGAAATTCATCTCCAATTGCATAGTAAGAGAACCCAAAAATAGGGACATTACAATCATCTATTTCTAAAGATTTTTGTTCCTCAATAAATGTCATCACAACCTTACGATCAATAGGATGAACCATACTAAAATTGAGAATGATCCCAAGGTTCCAAACCAACCTGGAAGATGTGAAGCACCCTCTTCTCAAAGCACTGTCATACAAGGTACTAACATAAGAGGCTTCCTAAATAATATTGATAAGTAGAGCAATCAAATACTGCATAAACTTGATCCACCCCTCAAAGAATTCATCTTCTAGGAAACCAATCCAATGCACCATAGGTGTATACTCCTGAAAATAAAAACTGGCTCTCTCATCTTTGTTAGTTGTTGAACAACCAAATAATGTAATCTCAGGGTTCCAAACTAGCCTAAAAAAGGAACCACCGTGCTGACACTGCGCCACTCTGATTATAATTGTCTGACCATCGTGCCCAGAGTGCATTATCCTCTTCTAGAACCCCAAGATGAAATGTTTGAAAGGGATGAAACCACTACCATGAATCATATCTTGCAAAGGCATCTCATTGAAGTCAAAGTATGCAAATATACTATGAGACTCGATCTTGGGTATCGGAAAAGAAAACATGTTTCGCCATATCGAATAAGTCTCAACATCTCCTCTCATGAAATTCCAAAAATGAAATAGATCAATCATTATCACAACTTTTTTGATCATTATCAAAATTTGAAGCAATCTACCAATCAGATGAATTCCTGGGTCCCACGACTAAATTAGAAGTTCAGCATTCCCAATACCTAATGACTCCTGTTGTGCTACACTGATAACCAATGGAATCCAAATAAGCCAAGTATTTTATTCATGTTTTTGTATGCAATCATCTGGTGGAAACAAAGTAGGAGACGTGCAATATTTGAATTCATCCTCTGAAGATGGAAGCACATTATACCAGAGTGATCTGTGTAATATTTTATCTAACCCACCTTTATGCGCCATAAAAAACATAGTCAAATCATACATATGTGGGATGAAAGAAAATTGATGAGCATACCTCACCATGAAATCAAGGTGAAATTCACCCACTTGTGTCAATGGAATACCTTAATAGTCACTTGGATTCCATATTACCCCACTTCCATTGCATGCATTAGGAGGTGTCTCACAACTTAGATATCAAAGAGTAGATTTTGCATTAGCTCTGTAATCCTTCTCTACAAACTTGATGACAATGATGATAGTTTTCAATTAGTTGCATCCCTGCAATCCTCAAGAAAAAATGATGGGACAACGTTATGAACTAACATAATGTCCTCACAATAATTCGTCTCCTCCTCACATGGATTATCAATAACAATCTCTACATCACCAATATAGAGTCTTGTGCATATTTCACTTGTGGATACACTAAATGATCCATTTACATGACAATCCAATGTATGATTATGCTCCCTTTTACTCTTATCCCATGCATTCACTCCACTAGTGTCATCTGAACCTGGATCCCATATTGTTGTATCCACATCTGTAATATACCCATTCCCACAACTAGTGGATGCATACACTTCCTTGTCAGCTAGTCCACAAGGTATATGTTCAACTATCTCATTTGTAGTTATGACTTGAGCCTTCAATGGGATCTCCAAAAGAGGTGGCTCATGATCCACATGATGCAAACTATGTGCACAATCATAAATTATAGTCATACTTCTTTGCAAACCCATGCAAATCTGAATGCTCCTCATGCTTGACCATCACAAGATGTTCTTACATCAAATAATGAGTACCACTAACATCCTCATGTGTTATGGTTACCATAGATGACTGAGTTTCTTTTGTGTATGATGAAGAATGTGCCAAACTCAACTCCATACAAAGATCAACAACCTGAATTTCTTATTCTTGAAGGGCCATTTGAGTGCTCTTCAAAGAATCCTTGGTCACCTTAAGCCCATGGGTAAGCTTATCAACTTCCTCTTCTTTCCCTTTTAGTGCATCAAAATAAATCTCATCAAGCATGAGAAAATTATCTCTATCTGAAAGTAGGCGTAGGTAATTAGATTTCATTACCACCAATTCTTCTCCGAGTGCCTGGGAATATTCAAGGGAAATTTCTCCTTCAAAATTATTATGTGTCTGTGGAGGCTCTTCCTTCCAACAACAATTTTCCATCAACTTATGAGTATCATCAAAATGTTTTATGGCTGCAATAATCATGTATTCACTTTCCTTCAATTTCCTTGTCAGATGATGGGACTCATGGAATCTATCATCTTCATACAAATTTTCTGATTTGTATTCACAATCGTGATTCCCAAAATCAACTTCCTCTTTGTCACCCTTAATGCATAAATCCCGAGAAATTAGATCAACATCCAAAGTAAATTTATCCAACACCAAATATGATTGGAAACTTTCATCATATGTGCTATCAACATGCCCATCATATGCACTGTTGTTATCAACCTCATAGGATAGCTCTAATGGTGTATTAAAAGTTGTTGTTTTGTCAACCTCATTGCACACATCCTCAAAATTAATGGATGCATGCACTTCCAAGAAGTCATCATGGGGTTCTTTCAAAATTCCATCATGAGGTGAGACATTCACATCACCAACCACTTCATATTTGAACCCCTCTTCTTTGTTCCCAACTGATAAGTGAGGCTCCAACAACTTAGGATGCTCTAACAATGTTGTTAGATTATTCTGATATCCTTAAAAGACATACGGAATTTCTTCCATGAGTTCCTAATTTGTCTTCATCTTTCTTAAGCCATTAAATGCACCTTGATGCCAAGTGACCATTGTTGGAATTGAAAGGTAAACATGATGGTCACTTATAGGAAACAATATGGTAATTTCCCCTTAGGATGGTAGGATGCATAGCTCTAATACCATTGTATTATCCCCTCTTGGACCGCTACTAGGTTTTGTGTTTACTGTTGATATGTTTTATGATTAACAGATTTCAGAACTATTCCTCCACACAATTTCACAATGGCTCCCACAATGGTTTATGGAACACACAAGGGTTTTATTGTGCTAACATAAAAAAGTAGCAATGAATGTAATAGAAATGGTTACAAACTTATTAGATCTTATATAAAAGTAGAGAAATCAACAAATACAATCATATATTTGTGTTATTTTTTACCTATAGGTGAATCGCTCGAACAACAAATGAGTGCACAAATACATATGTTGAAGTGCCCCCCTTCCAAACAGCTTGAACAACAACTAATTGATATGATTTAATGAGAAGAGCATGGGATAAATACACCAACTATGTCTGCTTAAATATAGCTCCCTCTATGAGCCTCAATTTATAAATAACTTCTTGTAGTAGCAATTTTGTAAACTGGATCATCCCTTTGATACACCATAACAACAAGAGGTTGCTACGATTTAATGAGAGAGGTAGAGGATAGTTTTGGCAGCACGATTCCCACTGAAAAACTCCCTTCTAACCCCAATATATATATTTGGTTGGCACAATCCTCTCTTCAACACTACCACAACTTGAGACAACAATACTACTCTCCTTAAACAGTCACAGACGGTTGCAAATGGTATCGGTCCACTAGTAGGGTGGCTGGTAAATGTGGGCAACAGATCACCCTCTATAAAGATGCCCATAAATCTCTTTATGGAAAAATCAATGATGACGGTGAATGGAAATGGGGTTAATTTTGAAGATGTGCCCCTCTAAGTACACACAAACTGCTAGTAAGTGCACAAACCCTCTTTAAACCCACACGATGCAGAAATCAAGGTCTCATCCATTTTCTAATTTCCACACAAACTAATGATGAGGAGAGCGGCTTTCCTTATGTCCCCATGATCTACAAATAAGGGGAACAAATTCTAGAAAAGAACAGTGAGAGAGAGTTGCAGATCGATTTGCACAAAATAGCCTCAACCAAACCCCACTAACTCTAAAAATGCTCACAATATAGCTAAATGGGTGAACCTCCTTCTTCAACAATGAATACCTATGAGAGATATGAGTAATCTCTCCTTCTTGATTAGCTAGGGTGGATTCGTTTCACTATTGAAACCAAGTTCTCAAGGGTTTCAGGCGCCAAAGCCAACAAATGTACAAGATCTCTCCAAAATCCAATTTTGAAAAAATGATCATGAATAATGAGAATTGAGCTCCAATTTCTCTTTTATCTATTTTTTACCTTTTTTCTACTCAATAATTAATTTAAAGTGAATTTATAATTCATCCCTTTAATATTTCCCCCAAAGTCACTTTATAACACCCTTTTAACTCCAAAACGTGTTTTCTTTCCATTTTAAAACATTTGTGGGTACTAGAAGTCACTTTTTAGCATTCCAACATTTAAATCTTTTAATCCTGGTTCCAATGAGCTATAACACTAAGGTTCTCTCATTAGATAATTTATTTAAAATAACAACCTTAGTGAAATTAATTAAATAATGCTTAGTAATACTCCCAAATTACGGGAACGATCGAAATGCATCAGAACCAAAACTTATTGCGTAGGAGTGATCCTGACGATGAAAGATGATAAACGGACCTAGCTAGGCAACTTACTAAAAATAAACACTCCCTCCCAGAATCTTGGAGCCCAAACCAGAAGTCGGAAATAACATTTGAAAGCATCATATAACTCCTCTAAACCATCTGAGCTCATTGGTAACATCAAATTACCCCTCTGATCGGGATGAAACAAATCAAGAAAGTCATCTCCCATTGTAGAGAAAGAGAACACCAAAATTGAGACATTACAACTTTTACCTTAAGCACTACACACACCCTTTTGAAAAGGTCAAAATTAATGTGTACACTTTGCTAGGTTGAATAATGCAAGCTTGATCAACTATGCAAATCCAAATGTGCTTGGTTTATGGATACACACTTTCCTATGTTGATTTAGTCTATCTTGATCACCTATATGCACATAACATGCTTAATTTTATGCGATTCCTCAATTAATGGGACACATTATTGATATAAAACCTCAAAGGCCTCATGACTCTATTTAAGATTCTCTTTCATATGGGTTAAGGATAATTTTAGCTAGAGCTAGAGTTATATTGCATAAATTGTGAGTCCCCACTCTCTACTTGTTAGTGTTTCATGGAAACCTGCACAGGAGATCTAGCTAAAGCATACACAAACACAGCTTATCAAGAAAAGGAAGAAAGATACAATATGAAGAATGAGAATCAATGTATATTATGATCTATTCAATGAGTGAGTGATATTCTCTCATATAGGCAATGGCATCCTAAAATTACAAAAAGAGAAGAAGCAGTGAGTTGCAGTGATATTTTCTTAGGAATGCATGCATAATAGTGATGGTCTAAAAATAGAAAGTCTAAAATAGAACTACCTCTAGTGAGCTTCAGTAGGAAATAGTAAAGTACAGAAAATCTCCAGTACACTCCCACTGAACTAGTGAGTCGGAAATAGAAATCTCCAACACCCCCCCTGAACATCACTATGGAGTAAAAAATGAGTCCTGACTACTAGGCCATATTAGGTACTCATGTACAATGAAACTAATGAACACTGAATAAAAGTGAGGAAATAAGGAAAACCACATGGGAATACAAATCCCCCCTCAAAAGACAATGCATCAAAAGAAGAAAATGACAATTGTTGATAGGCAACTATGTTCTTCACTCCAAGACGATCCCGCAAAGTCTGAAACTTCAGCCCAGTGAAGGTCTTCGTGAATATGTCGACAGTCTGTTCAGAGGAAGGACAAAACTACAAATCAATGATCATGTCATGTGCTAAATCTTTGATGAAATGCACGTGGACCTCAATGTGTTTGGTTCGCTATCAATGTACTGGATCTCTACAAAATCTCAGTGTACTATGATTGTCACACCATATGATAGTCGGACAATGAAACTAGATACCAATCTCGGTAAGGAAGTGTTGAAGCCAAAGTGTCTGAATGACACAGTTGACTACTCCTTTGTACTCAACCTCTGCGGAAGATAAAGAAATGGCTAATTGCTTCTTACTTGACCAACAAATTGGGCTTGACCCCAAACTGAGAGTGTACTCGGACATGGACTTGTGATCTGTGCTATCACCAACCCAATCTGAATCTGTGAAGCCTATGAGATCTAATGCACAACCAACCGCATAGTGAATCCCATAACTCATGGTTCCCTGAACATATCTGAGGATGTGCTTGGAAGCCTTCTAGTGCAGATCATGGGGTTCCTGCATGTATCTGGAAACTACTCCTACCTCATATGAGATATCTAGACTGGTGTGGGTGAGATACAAAAGACTCCCCACCAACTGTCGATACAAAATTTTGTCCACTAATGGTGTATCCCTGCCATTCTTAAGTCTGATCCCGGATAAGAAGGGTGTAGGTGCAGACTTATAGTCTGGCATGTGGAATATATTCAGAAGATCCCTGACATACTTAGCCTGAGAAATTTTGATGCCGGAAGCATCCTGACTAATCTCAAGACCAAGAAAGAAGTGTATTGGGCCCATGTCTGTCATAGAGAACCTGTCATGCAAAATATCTTTGACCAAAGCAATGGCTGAAGAAGAGCTACCCGTGCTCAAAAGATCATCAACATAGAGTACTAAAATCATCACAGAGTTAGTAGCCCTCAGCATGTAAACATTGGAATCATATTTACATCTAACAAAATCATGTGAAAGAAAGTAAGAATCCATCTTTTCATACCATGCTCTAAGTGCCTACTTGAGGCCATAGAGAGACTTCTTCAGTCTATATACTAAAGATGAGTTCTGAATGAACCCCTGCGACTGCTCCGTGTAGATCTCCTCTGAAAGGTCACCATGAAGAAAAGAATTCTTCACATCCATCTGGTGAACTTCCCATCCTTTGGCTGTTGTAATGGCTAGAGCCAAGCAAATGGAATCCATCTTTGCTACATGAGCAAAGGTCTCATCATAATATATCCCATGAATCTGTTGAAATCCTTTTGCAACCAATCTGGCCTTGTACCTGCTCACCTGACCATTTTCTACTCTCTTGGTCCTATAGACCCATTTGCATTTGACAAGTTTCCTCCCTCGTGGAAGTGGAACCAGATCCCAATTTTGATTCTCTAGGAGAGATTCATGCTCCTCCTACATGGTTGCTTCCCATAGTGGATTGCCAACATCCTCACTTTAGGTATGTGGATTAGAAGACTGAGCCATATAGAAATGCATGGGCACCGTTGGTTCAGAAGTTGAAAGTACATGAGAAGGATCCACATGCTAAGATCGAGTCCTCCTCGAATCCAATGGATCCCCTGCAAGCTTGTTTGTTGCCTGAAGTGTGGGCTATGCCCACTTGGGCATTTACTGAAGCTCTGACGTTGGCTCCTCATTTGGATGTACTACCTGCTCATATGCATGTACATAATCCTCTGAATCTGTGTTTGAATATGTAGCATCTGAGTGTGTGGAATCATCATCTCTGATGTCTAGAACTGATGGAAGCACAAGAGTCTATGCATGTTGCACTGGAGGTGCATGTGAAGGACTCTCCTCAAACTGAACACTGTGCTCAATGATGAGTCGGTTTGTAGAGGGATGAATCAATATGTACACCTTCACATCATATGGATATCCCACAAAGATGCAAGGTGTTCTATGTGGATCTAAGGATTACCTCTTTTCAGAAGGAATATGGGCCCATGCTCTAGATTCAAAGATGTGGAACTGTGTGACATCTAATTTGTCACTTGTCCAAGCCTCAAAAGGTGTCATATCCTCAACAGATCTCTGAGGTGCTATGTTCTATATGTAAGCAACACAGTTAAGTGCCTCAACCCAAAGCTTGAAAGGAAGTGATCTTGCATGCAACATGCAACTCGTCATCTCCTTGAGAGACCTGTTCTTCCTTTCAACAACTCCATTTTGTTGTGGAGTGTATGGAACTATGTGCTGCAATTGGATACCAACTTCACGACAAATATTCTGAACATATTTGTTGATATACGGAGGATCTCAATTTTCTTCCCAGTTTGTGTCTCTACTAGAGCTTTGAAGTCTTTGAGATGATAAAAAACTTTAGACTCTTTCCTGAGAAAATAAACCCAAGTATAGCGTGAGTAATCATCAATAAATTTAAGAACACACCTTGCTTTGTTGATGGACGGAAGTGGAAATGGACCCATGAGATCACTATGAACAAGCTCCAAGGAAGAGGAGGCTCTCCTTTCCTTCCCCTTTTCAAACTTCTCTTTAGGATGCTTGCCAAGAATGCATCCTTCGCAAACCCCTTCAGAAAAGTGAATGTCTGGCAAGACTTTGACCATTGCTTCCTTGGAAAGTCGTTGTGTGTACCTAAAGTTTAAATGACCAAATATCTCATGCCATACTCTACTACTATCATTATCATGTGTAAGTAGCAAAGAGGAGTCATAGTCAGTAAACTTAGTGAACTTATACAACCGTGATTTGTGATCTACCTCACCAACTGCAATAATGGAACTGTCATGCATGTCAAATAAAGTAACTGAATCTGATGTAAATTCAACCCTTTTACATGTTTGAGTGATATGATAAACTGAGAGAAGATTAATAGAAAGCTTTGGAACATGTAAAACATTCTCAAAACTTCCATTAGGAAGTTCCACTCTTCCCTCTCCTACAACTATTATTGGAGTACCATACCCCATTAGAATAGGAGGTCTAGAGCATGAACTCAAAGAAGTAAAAACTTCCTCTTTAGTTGCCATATAATGTGATGTGTCAGAATCTATAATCCATGAATCAGATGAGGAATTAATTGTAACCAGAGCATGATGATTACCTTTCTTAGGCACATGGTCTTCTTCCTTCTTCTTGGCTCCTTCAAGAATGAAGTCTCCAAAGTTATTCTTTTGAAGTACCTATGTCATAAGATCGATTTTCTTCTTCATGCATGTGGATTCTTCATGATTCGTTTTATTGAAATATGTTCACTTCTTTCCCTTCTTCTTCTTCCCTTTGGAATTTGAAGAATCTTTGGAACCTGAAGAATCCTTGAAGGGTTTGGAATATCCCTCCTTCTTTAACTCTGGATGTAATAACTCCTTTCGTTTCTGCTTCGATTTCTGATTGGATGACCCTTTTCCATCATGCATGGTGAGTGCATGTTCTTTGGGATCTTTCATGAGGCCCATCTATACGATTTTTGTCGGCTCTAGTGCGAGAGACTCAATGAACTGAGACATCGTAGGCATTTTCCAATTTGCTTCCAAAAGACATCTTCCAGAATGGAAATTGGAGACATATACAATGTATTTTGGTCCTAGCTTGGCCAAGATTGTTAGAATAAGTTGTTTCTCTTGTGTAGACTTGTCAACATCACATTCACCCAAACTCAATATCAAAGATTTAAATTTAGTAAATAAATCATGTATATTATCAAAACTTTTAGGGTCTAAGGTATTCAACTCTACCTCAAGCATATGACATCGCATCTCATCCTTCTTTCCAAAGAGTCCTTCCAAGGTGGTCCAAATCCCGTTTGGAGTCTTACATGCGGAAACATGAAACCATAAATCAATGGAGATTAACTTAAGAAGTAGTCATGTGGCCTCATCCTTACGGTTTTCTCATCTGGTCTTCTCAAGCACTGATGTAGGTTCTGTTTCTGTCGCCATTGTCAAATTATACAGTCCTTTTCTTTTGAGTTGGAATGCAGCCTTCGAGTTCCGTTCAAAATAGTTGTGTGATGTGACTATTATCACCAAAATTGATTGAATAATTTGCATCGTCTCCATCCCCTCTATTGATTCTGAAAAGATCCTGAAAACCAGAATCGTGGATTTCGAGATATGACTGACGGTTCTATGACATCTATAGATATGATAAAACGACTATATATCCTAAAATACGATGTGGGTTTTGGAGATTTTTGGTGAGCATGAACATCCCTATGTCATATGTCTCTGGTCAAAATTTCAGCCCGACTCAGATCATGGATTTCAAGATAGGGTTGTTTTACTGCAGAAAACTAATTTTCTAGAGTGTCTCACCCTGACAATGGGCAAACTAAGAGAATGTCACACCCTAGTGAAGGATACAATGCGAATATGTCGCACCTCGGATGTGGATAGGCTGCGTCAATTTCAGAAAACTAAATGTCGCACCCTAGTGAAGAATACAGTGCGACAATGTCTCACCTTGGATGTGTATAAGCTGTGTCGATTTCTGGAAAAAAAAAATCAGAAGTTTGAGTGTGACTGTCGCACATGGATAGACTGTGTCGATTCTAATTTTTTACCTTTCTATAGGGATAAGCTACGACTCTGGTGGAAACTAGATTTACTCAATAATTAAATCCTATTTCTCTCTTCTCTGGCTTGTCTGGGTTGCTCCAAGCAGCTCGGCTCTAATACCATGTCAGTGTTTCATGGAAACTTGCACAGGAGACCTATCTAAAGCATACACAAACAAAGCTTATCAAGAAAATGAAGAGAGATACAATATGAAGAATGAGAATCAATGTGCATTATGATCTATTCAATGAGTGAGTGATATTCCCTCATATAGGCAATGACATCCTATAATTAAGAAAAACGAAGAAGCAATGAGTTGCACTCAACTTTTATTAGGAATGCATGCATAATAGTGATGGTCTAAAAATAGAAAGTCTAAAATAGAACTAACTCTAGTGAGCTTCAATAGAAAATAGTAAAGTACGAAAAATATCCAGTACACTCCCACTGAACTAGTGAGTCGGAAATATAAATCTCCAACACTACTTGCATCATTGAAGGCCAAGAAACACCATTGAAGCGAAAGATATGACAAAACCTTGAAGAATTGGTGTTTAGGAGATTACCTCTTCGTATGATAAAGTAAAATTTTATATTTGATTTCTTATTTGTTTAATAAAATACTCTCTTTCCCTCCTATATTTGTTGTTTGTGTTGGAAAGTTGGTTTGGACAGTTGGTTGTCATTGATGTCAACCACTGGAGAATTCTGGAAGCTCTAGATATGTGGTTAATATTGATGGAGTCAGTAGATGTCATGGGTGCATTTTATGAAGTCTACATGAAGCCCTAGGGGTGTGGTTATGGTACCCAAATTTTTTTGAGGAATATGGACATGAAGGATAGTGTACATGCAGGTAATCCACTCATGGATGGATAGTCCTCGTTATGCTGTTTCCGGTGATAGGTGGTATGCCACGTGGTTCCTCACGATTGAGGAGTTATGAGGTCATGAAGTTGGAAGCCCCAAAGATGGGTTAAGAAGCCCCTATGTGTTACTAAATGTTTCGTCTGTGGATAGATGAAACCTCCCTTGGATTACATGACCCATATACCAAGACAAAACCACTACAAATGGAAACTAACATCCCTTTGAATTTAGATTAACCAATCAGAAAGAGAGAGGGAGAAAAGGTGTGATGCACCTTTTTTTGAAGTTTGTCCTCGATGCTTCTAATCCGAGCTTCATCTCCAAACTCCCTAGTGCAATTTGATGCCTAAAATAGGCAGCAAAGAGAAACAACTATCTCCTACTCTACAAGATTAAGTCAAACAAATTCATCTACAAAGATTGAAGGAACAATAGACAAGCACATGCAATAATGCACAAGCTTGAAGGAAATAGGCCAAGTATATTCAAATGAGAACCCAAAGAGAATACTTAAAAACCATGGATGATGATGCAACATTTATCCAAGCTCTCCTCTTCCAACCCTTGCATGAATCTACCAAGATCAAATGTTTGATACCTAAAATATTCCTCCTTTCACCTCCGAAATCCCTTAATATATAGGCTTGAGAGGCACAACAACCATGAGAAAATGAGGGGTATGGTTGAGGATATGGCTCCTTGAGGTTTGGATCATATCCTAAAGTGAAGCCCGAGCATGAGGGTCGAACACAACTAACCCAATATTAAGGAGTTGGCCCATAGATGAAGGTGGAGGAGATACCCCTTTTCTCTCAACAAGAATGGAACTCCCCTTGAGTGAGAGGTAGGGTGCCATTCACTAAATTTGGCGTTCCTTATACATGGGAAAGGAAGTACTAGCGCTCCCTACATATGGCCAGGGGGGCACCACCCTTCATAAATTCTCAAAAATGGGTCAAATTTTCCAAGGAAAAAGTGTTTTTTGACCTAGAAATGATGGGTTTCCTCCTCCCATATGACTTAGGGGTCATGAAAAACTATTTAATGGTGTCAAGGGGTGGTTAAACATAATAAATTGAATGCGACACTTGGGAAGGTGCATACGACACTTACCGAGGTGCATACATCACTTTGCGACACTTAGGGTGAGATACCTAGGTGTGCAATTTTGGTGTGTAACAAATGCCCCCTAAATTGTGAGGTTAGAAGAGAAAATGATGGCCATGAAACTTTACAAATTCTTCAATGCAAGGGTATTGGAGTGGGAGAACCTGGAAGAAGTTGCAAACAATCATCAAACAATATTGATATATCTTCCATTTTTTAGGCAGACATACCTATGCTCGGAATATGAGATGACTCAAAGCACAACCACTGACCAATACAATGTAGATCCATGAGAATACTAACTAAGGATATGGCCACCAGAGATACAATGTGGATCCATACCTCCATGAAATGAACTGACTGTAGCCACAAAAAATATACAGTGGATCTACGAAATGACAAAACATAGCCACATATCAATACAATGTGGATCTATGTGATAATATATATATCAGCGAGATTTCCAACACGGTGATTGTACTGAAATCTTTTGCATGCTCAAATGATCTCCATCGCAACCTAGGAAGATCAGATAACATAGTGAACTCCCAACCTAGGGTCTTCATCTCGATCCCGAAGCAGTATGAATCTAGCCATGTGAATAGATGATTTAATGTAGAACATGGTAGAAACCACTTGATTATTGATCATTGAGGTAAACCGTTAACAAGTACAAGGTAAATCACCAATGATGGTAATGAATCCCAAGGTACCCTAGTACATTCCAACGAATGTGAATAGATGAGTTTAGGTCAAACATTCATGGAATTATCCTATCAGATGTCATTGATGTAAACCTACTATCAAAAGCGAGGAGGTCTGCCATTGAGGCATGCAGGTCCCAAGGTGCTAATTGGTTTCTAACTATAATTCCTAGATAATGTGTTGAAGCTGACAGGAACAGACTCGTTGAAGGAGGGCCTTGATGTATCCCCCATCATCGACATGAAACTGACACAGGAAAGTGATGTGAGATGGTGGATCGAATGAGTATGGACTGACACAAGAAACGAAAATTGGTAATACTGCGGATGAATGGTTTGAAGTGAAACTTCCCTTGAACATTATGAAGCATGACAACTGACTTGGCAACATTGACTCGACGAGAACTTAGAACATAATGTGATGGAAATAAGATCATTTTTTGACTAGAATGAAAAAGTAAGATGACACATAGAATTGGTATGACTCAGAGACAAGAACATTACCCAACTCTAAGAGGAATCTCTGGTCTACGAAACTAGAGAGCCTAGGTTCGATCCCTAGTTGATTCACCAATTTCTGTTATGGAATGTTTCATCTGCGAAAAAATGAAACCTCCCTTGGATTACATGACCCCTATACCAATACATAAACACTACAAATGGACACTAACCTGTTAGAAAAACAGGACCGTGGAGAAATAAAATAAAAAAAATTGCGGAAACAAAACACAGAAGATACACAATACAAGAGAAACACAGATTTACGTGGTTCACCCAGTGTGGGCTACGTCCACCAGAGAAATTGTCAAGTCCTTTCTTTATTATTATCCAACAAAATGAAGGGATACAACCTACAGCAAAACCCACTGTAACTTCCTCTTCTTTCTCTCACAGTC
>SNQJ01S0056474.1:91787-118561 GCA_010110895.2 Picea sitchensis | reverse complement strand
ATTTAAATGATCTGCAACAGACCCACCTTCCGACATCTTCATATTAAATAATCTCTTCATTAGAAATACCTTATTGGACGCCGAGGGTTTTTCATACAATTTGGCTAACGTGTCCATCAAACCCTTCATTGTCTTTTCTTTAGAGATATTGAAAGCCACCGACGCTACCAGGCTTAGATGTATCGTTCCTAGAGTCTTTCTGTCAAGAATCTCCCATTCTTTGTCCTTCATGGCCGCCGGCTTCTTTGATACTCCACTCAATGGTAGGAATAGATCCTTCTGATATAAATAATCTTCCATCTGCATCTTCCATAACTGGTAGTTTTGGCTGTTAAATTGCTCGACCCTAAACTTTTCATCTTCCGAAATTGCTCCCACTCGAACCAAGAACCCTCTTTTCCTGCGAGTTACCTTACGCTCTGATACCAGTTGTTAGAAAAATAGGACTGCGGAGCAATAAAATAAAACAAATGCGGAAACAAAACACAGAAGATACACAATACAAGAGAGACACAGATTTACGTGGTTCACCCAGTGTGGGCTACGTCCACCAGAGAAATTGTCAGGTCCTTTCTTTATTATTATCCAGCAAAATGAAGGGATACAACCTACAGCAAAACCCGCTGTAACTTCCTCTTCTTTCTCTCACAGTCTCCTCTCTTAGAATACAATACTCACCAACATCCATAGCTGTAATACATTTCCCTCATAAAAGAGGGTTGTCTTCTGGGGAAAAAAACCCTAACATAATCTCTATCGTTAGATCTGCGACCTTATAATGAACGGTCCATATTTTCAATGAAATTACAATATACTTTTACAAGGCAATTTTTTCTTTGGGGGCCCGCTTGCCCCCAGACCCCCCAGCCAGGGGGATAGCCCCCCCGGACCCCACAGAGGGGGTACCCCCCTCTGCACTCCCCCGCGTGGAAGAGTGTACATACTTCTGGGGTGTAAATAATTCATGGGGTATAAACACAGTTGAAAGTAAAAGACCTCTAAATCAGGAAGATAATCAGGCTCCACAACCAACATAACCTCCCTTCGAATTCAGTTTAACCAATCAGAAAGCGAGAGAGAGAAAGGGTGTGATGCACCTTGTTTCAAATTTTGTTCTTGTTTCTTCCAATTCGAGCTTGATCTCCAAACTCCCTGGTGCAATTTGATACCTTCAATAGGAAGCAAAGAGAAATGATTATCTCCTAGTCTACAAGATTAGGTCAAACAAATTCATCTACAAATATTGAAGGAACAATAGACAAGCCCATGAAATAATACACAAGCTTGAAGGAAATAGGCCAAGTATATTCAAATGAGAACCCAAAGAGAATACTTACAAACCATGGATGATGATGCAACACTTCTCCAAGTTCTCCTCGTCTATCCCTTGCATGAATCTACCAAGATCAAATGTTTGATACCTGAAAGCTTCCTCCTTTCACCTTGGAAAGACCTCAATATATAGGATTGAGAGGCACAACTACCATGAGAAAATGGGGGGTATGGTTGAGGATATGGCTCCTTGAGTATTGTATCAGATCCTAAAGTGAATCCTGAGCATGAGGGTCGAACACAACTAACCCAATGTGAAGGAGTTGGCCCATAGATTAAGGTGGAGGAGATCCCCCTTTTCTCTCAACAAGAATGGTGCTCCCCCTGAGTGAGATATAGGGCACCATTCACCAAAAGTGGTGCTCCCTATACATGGGCAGGGAAGCATTGGCGCTCCCTACATATGGCCATGGGGGCACCACCCTTCATAAATGATAAACAATGGGTCAAATTTTCCAAGGAAAAAGTGTGTTTTGACCTAGAAATGATGGGTTTCCTCCTCCCATGTGACTTAGGGTTCATGAAAATTTGTTTTAATGGTTTCAAGGGGTGGTGACACCTCACAATTTGAATTCGACACTTGGGAAGGTGCATATGACACTTGCGACAATGCATGCAACACTTATCGAGGATCATATGTCACTTTGCGACACTTGCGACACTTAGGGTGAGATACCTAGGTGTGAAATTTTGGTGTGTAACACTATGGAATCCCAAAAGATGGGTTAAGAAGCCCATAATTGGTTTCAATTCATTAATGAAATTGTAAAGTGGTTGTAACAAGAAAGTTCAAGAATCCCTAAAGTTAAGGAAAGAGGTTACTTAGAAAAAGTATATATACACCTCAAGAAGTCAGTCATAAGTACGCTCACACACACATTCTATTGTTTATATTCTGTGTGAATAAGTGATTCTTATCTTAGGTAACCAAGGAAATCTAAGATGAATTTCAGAGGGAAGATAAAGTGAAGAAGGGTGAAATTATAAAGGAGGATGAAGTCTTGTGAGAATGTGTTCTAAGGTATGTTATTTACAAGTCATCTTACCATTTTCGCTATAACTTTATTTCTAGAATGATTCAGGAAATGAAAATTGGAGGATATTGAGAATACATATCAAGGTACTTGTGGTAGAAATTTCAACTTCCAGGTCATTGTATTTTAGGATATACACTCTGTGAACAATAGGGTTTTTGGATAGTCCCGAAACTAGTCTCGAAAATGTGTTCTGAGTAAAACAGTCATAACATATTCATAGAGTATCCACATTCAATGATACCAAATTCATTGGATATATTACTTTTTTTATTATGTTGTGTATTATTTTCAGATCTAGATATCCAATATTTCATGTGTGGCATGCTATACAAGTTTTCTCTCTAAAATAAGCCATAATTCAACAAGGTCTGCCATTTTTTGTATAAATCCTTTTCTGGGATGTTCCAAGGAGTGAATCTTGGAGGAATTGCAGAGAAAATATTGAATAATATTGGGTACAAGTTTTAGACCTTTATTCATTACAGGTACGTAGATATGCATGTTTAAATTTAGGGTTTGTGACTAATCCAAAAACTAGTCTCGTGAGACTAAGGTAAAGTTAGATGAAGATGATATTCTCTTATTGTTGAAGTTGAGGAAGGTCTACAGGTTTGTGATCACATACACCAAGTCTGTTACAAAGTTACAGGTATGTTTATATGCATGTTTTGAGAGTTACATGTTGATGATGTTATGGTGCATTCTTGAGCCAATTCTTTGGTATATTGTTGAGGCATTGGCACATGCTTGATGCACATCTTAGGTGCATGGTTGAGGCATATACTTGGTATATGATATTGGGTGTTTGGTACTTTGTTGAGGCACTTCATTGATGATATCTTATGGTACATGGTATATGGCCGCATGATTGAGACATATAAGAGTGATATGGTATATGGTTGAGGCATATGGTTTGAGGATCATCTTGGATATTGGGGACATTATTTGAGATACATTTTTGGTATATGTATGAGGCATTCCTTGGTGACATTGATGCATGGTGAGATACATATTCGATGCATGATATGGTGTTGGCACATGGTATGGCACAGGTTTTGGTTCATGCATGATTTGGTATAGGTTTAGTACATGGTATGGTGCATGTTTTGGTACATGATTGATGCATGATTTGGTACAAGTTTGGTACATGATATGGTACATATTTAGTACATGGTTGAGACACATATCTTGTGATGGTATTTTGGTGATATTGGTACATGCTTGGTAGAGTCATGTGTTGGTGATGTTGAGCATCTGGTTGAGAGGTGTTCTTGATGCAAACCCCCACCAGTCCCAGAGGATCGCGCGACCTCCTGGTCTAGGATTGTTGTTTTAAGGAGTTAAATTATCTCTTGGATCCATATCGGATGCCCTCTTAACCCTTTAATCCCCTTATCTATAGGTTTGTACAAATCGGAAACCTGTGGGCTCCTTCCTTTGGACCCATTTACCTTTAAAAATCGAATTCAGGCGCTAGCCCTTTCTTTTCGGTGGAAAATTGTATGCTCTGAAGCTTCGGGCTCTAGAGGTTCTCACAATATAACACTCCAATCCCTCCGAACGTCGAATTGGTGAATTCCTGAACAGTTATGGGATCAATGGTATACCACCCACGTCGAGATATACAGCTCACAATAACTTTGGGGCTCCGTGATTTTCTCCCGCTCCAACACGTAATACCTCCGAACTCGCGAAGGCCAAATTTCCGAATAGCTTAGGGATCTACGGTCCCGCTCCGTTCTAAATATATGGTCTAGAATAACTCCGATCTTCGGGACTTTGAAGCTTTTCACAACTTTCACCAACAACCTTACGGAGTCCCGAACTCGGGACACACGAAGGGTTTTTGATCAATGGTCCATGCATCCTTGCTAATGGACAATCGATATTGACTTCGACCTTGGGGCCCTCAAGGATTTTTGACTTAGAACAAATTACACCACAGATGTTCCGGAGTGTCAAACTTCGAACCACGCTTGATATGCAGACACGTGTACTTATAATCGATGACCAAGATGTACTCTGGGCTTTGAGACTTTTGTCTCCCCCACAACACACACCTAAAAACTACCTGAGCAGCAAAGTCTGAAGGAATTAGTAGGTTAACAACCGTTCTCCTTTCCCAGATTTGATGGTTGTGAAAGATATAACTCCTCCTTGAGCAGATCTCGTCCACTCACCCTAAAAAAAAAAAGGAATTCTTCCTTTCGAGAACTAAATCTCACTATCCTTCCTTATCTTTATCAACTTCAAAGGACTTAGGCTTTGGTGCACACCTTGCACTCCTCCTTAGTCTGAAACTTGAACTATCTTCTGGCACACACTTGGCACTATTTATCCTGACCTTGACTTATAAAAGTCTCATGCGCACTCCTTGTGCTCGCTCTCCTTTGAAACTTTTCAACACTTCTCCAAGTGTTTGCCTTGTGCACACTTTGCACGGGTCTATCCTTCGACCTTTTATAATCAAATGAGTATATGTGCACTCCTTGCACTCACTCTACAAAATTAACACTATCTCTCTTGAGCTATTGAATCTGAAAACGACTCTGCCTTCACACTCCTTGTGTGGGCATTGTGCACTCCTTGCACCAATATTTAAGAAGAGAAACAATTGAAACTTACAAAACATCAAAGGTCCATTCATTCAACCATGAAATACAGACACAGGAATATAAACACAGAAAAATAGATAACATAACATTACCCAAATAACTCAAAGATAAGAAAACTCGGACATTTGAAAGAAAATCTCCTCTATTATATTCCTTCAGCAAAACATTTACAAGAGTTCCAACGACTTTCAACAAAATAACAACTCTCTTCAGCAACAATCACAATAACCTCAGTATCTTCTTTTGGTCATAGATTACATGTATTTATACACGAGGGGGATTCTCTATCCTTCCCTCCAGTCTATCTTAGTTCTTTCATATCACAATTAAGTGTCCTACCACTAAGGCCTATTACAATAAATGAGATATTACAATCTAGATATGATTCAATGTTCAAAATCTGTACAATCCTATAGGTAATTAAAGGAATTACAATCTCCTGGAGCTCATACAACGGCTCAAGCTTTGAGATCTTTTGAGATCTTTAATTACAATACTTTTAAAATATTAAAGTGACGTGCTCTCCTTGGAATCCAAACTAGTTTGAATGTGCACGTTGGATATTGAGTTGTCCTCCATTTGGCCTCATTGAATGTTAATGGTGATGCTCCTGCATCATACTCCTCTGGACAAAAATATTCATGGAATCATGTCCATGAGCTCCTCCACTCTCTTTCCATGCTTCTGGATATCAGTTTCAATTACCCAACTAACATCTTTTGCTGGATGATCTTTCCACTTAACCAGATACTCATAATAAAAATTTCTCCCGGTCTTCTTAACAATCCTTTGATCCAAAATCTTCTCTATATATGGCTTCTCTGCTATGGGCATCTATCTCTTCCACTGAATCTTCTCTTGATCATATGTCCCTTCAGTACCATCCATCCTGTAAGGGTATAATTCTTCTACATTGAATATTGGTGATATTCCAATGTCCTCTGGCAGTTCAACCTCATAAGCATTTGCAACAAATATTTTGAGGATCTTACAAGGTCCTATATTTTTCATCTTCAACCTATTATATTTCCCTTTCGGAAATATCTCCTTCCTTAGGTGTGCTAAGACTTGATCTCCAATTTCAAAATTAACCTCTTTTCTTTTCTAGTCTATTCGGCCCATGTATCTCTAGTTGCTATCTTGTAGTTGTCTTTTAATTTGATCATGCAACTTCTGCATTTCTGCAGCAAAATCCTCTGCTCCTGCACTTGAGAATTCATCTTGTCCCAAATCTCTTAATTCTGAAATTCCTCTTGGATGCATCCCATATACTATCTGAAATTGACTCTTACCAGTACTCCTATTCGATGAGTCATTATATGCAAACTCTACTTGGGGCAGAATTTGATCCCACCGACTGTTATGTTCAGTGACCAAACTCCTTAACATATTCTCTAAGCTTCGATTTACTACCTTAGTCTGTCCATATGTCCAAGGATGATATGTTGAACTGAAAGACAAAAAAATTCCCAACTTCTTCCACAAGGTCCTCCAAAAGTGTCCCACAAATTTAGTATCTCTTTATGAGACTATACTCCTGGGCAACCCATGCAATCTCACAATCTCCTTGGAAAAACAATTTTTTATGTGGGTAGTGTTAGCTCCCAAAGTGAAAAAGTCACTTTGGTTCCATTTTTGGTTGATAGCATGGCTATTAACAGTTTTCTCCAAATTGGTTTTAAGTTTTTCTAGTATCAAGACTTAGGTTTTAATTTTTGTCTTAGAAATAAGACTACCCATAAAGGTCTTCTCTTTAAAATTTTCATAAAATGCTTTCAACAACTAATGCGTGTTTTAAAGATGATGTTTAGCTGGTGAAAGCGGTGATTTTCAACAGCCGAGGAGCACTTCTCACGGGCCATTAGTTGGTGAAAGAGGGGATCACGTGTGTTTTATCCACGTTTAAAAAAATCAAATGATGACACGCTCAGCCCACGTCATGCAATCAATTATGATGTGCTGGTGAAAGTGGATAATGATGGAGACTCGGGTTTGCATGTCTAAATCGGATTGCAAAATGGATCTCGTTCAGTAACGCATGCTTCACAATCATGGCGTCGGAAATGGCGAATTTGAATCCATCATCGCAGGTACAGGAGCAGTACTACTTGGTTGGTGACATCAAACCAGCTCATCGCTTCCCCAACATGCATCACCCACAAATGAATGCTAAGTTTTTAATGTTGAAAGACAGAGCCGAGTGTTTTCACCAGCGCAAGACCTCGACCTGAACAACAGATTTCATTGTTTGGTGTGCATAATCGTTTGGGGTCTTAAATCGCAAATGGCAAGGAGACACAGTGGATCGTTATTGAGAAAAGAATTGGACAGTCTGTCCTTCCTACAGGCACACCCAGAAGTGCAAACACACTTCTTAAATGCAGGTTGTATGGAGTATGTCGAAAGGCTACAGAATGGTTGTCACCAATCAACAGCAGAGGCGTTTGCTAAAAAATTTGATGGAAATAAATCCTATGTTGGGTCCTTGGAGATCATCATGGATGAAGCTGCCATTACTGCAGCGACCAGCTTACCAAGATCGGGCCAGAGTTGGTTCAAAATGACTGCCACCAAACACTTAAATTTCAGAGCATATTTGAAGGAAGAATTCAGACATAATGCATGGAAGAAGAGCATGCCAGTTTCCCATTTAGAAGATGAGTGGCAGGATTTGTTTAAGGGCATCCAACTCTACATAACTTCAGAAGGCAGGTATGACAAACTGATGTTGTATCATTTCAAGCTCTTAGACCATTTCACAGGTAAAACTCTCCTAAATCTACCTTTCTTCTTGCACAAGAGCTTAACTAAAGTCTGTAAAAAGATTAGAGCTGAACCTCTAAGCATGAAGAACACTCTTTGCCACTTTGGCCTTATTAAATTGATAATCCTGGAGGAGCTAAGACAGAAGGGAAGGACCTGGCAACATTTTCTTTTTTGGGAGGGCTTTGAAACTCAAACTCATCCCATGAATGAACAGAGGAAAGCTGGAAAGAGGCAATTGACTCCTCAAAACAACTCGAGGAAGAGGAGAACCCTTCCAGGACCTCCAGAAGATAGAATCTCTGGTGTGAAATCTCACAGGTCAAAGAAGAAATTGGATTTTGAAACTACTACAGAGCAGCCTACAGAAAGGAGAACAAACATCTTAAACTTGCCATACACAGACTCAGAACTAGAGCAAGAAGATGAGATCCCTGTCATCAAAAGTCCTGAACATTCCATTGAGTTTGCACATAATTGCGAGACCTTTACTCACACCGAGGAAGGGGAAACATTAAAGAGCACTAAGTCGAAGAAAACACAGAAAATCAAGCAACTCAAAGAAGTGATCGCTCAGCAGGAAGTCTTAGAGAGAGTAATAAAGGAAAGATACAAGAAGTTGTCTGATAATTTTGCAGAAAAAAATGCTGCATTTGAAAAGCTGGCTCGTGAAAGTGTCAAGGAAAAGAGAAGGAAACAGAAAATCACCAAAGACTATAACAGTCTATGGTGGCTAGCAAAGCGCCTTAAAAGGAAAATCAGGAAATTGAAGCAAAAGCAAAATTCACACCTAGATTTGCAAGTGCTTGCTTAGGTTGTTGTGAACATGCAAGGGGATAAAGCAGAGATGCATTGAGTTTTTGATGGAATCATAGTTTTGGAGGTGAAAGTTCATTTTGGGCTAAGGCAGATCTTTCACCAGCGCATAGCTCAATTTTACAACCAGTTAGCTGGTGAAAGGCAGCGCTTTCACCAGCTAACCAACGAATCATAAGGCAAGTTAGCTGGTGAAAGCAGAAAAAACATTTTTGAAAGCTAAGGACGGAGCAGGTCATTTTTCATAAGTTTTAAAGAGGTTCCAGAGTATTAAAGGGATAACAACTTGATCGAAAAAGACTCTGCATCAGAGATTCGTTGAAGTTTTTGAGAACCACATGCTAAACTGATTTCCTAAAGTATCGACTATGAACATTAAAGAAATCCAGTTGCCAAGACAGGTGCCTCTGCCATGTTTCATGACACCACAAATTCCAGAAGATGAAGAATACAGATGTCAAATTTTGAGATTGAAGACAATTTGAATGCTAGTCTAGTCATTAAGTCTTTGTTATCAAGTTGCTTAGTTAGATTTGAATTGTTATTTTTAGATACAAATCCAAGTTTTTAGGATCTTAAAAAACTGATTGTAAAAGGCTATAAATGCATATCTTTTCTAAGAGACAAGAGTTCAAACTGGGAGATATTTTGTGCTACTGTATAGACTCTTCTTTACAGAAATAAAGTTCAGTTTCCTTTCGTTTTCAATATCAGAAATATCCATCTTTCCCTTTCTGTACTTTTTTTCAGTTTATTTTAACTTATGAAGACTGTTATCTCTTTATTGAGCTCATAGACTTGAAGTAAAGGATTTCTTTCTATCTTTCATTAAGCCCTACATTCAGTTGTATTTGGCAAATCAAGAATAGTGTTCTTCATCCTCTCCTTTCAATTGACTTGATATGATTATTGTTTCCTGAAAGCACTGTTTCTTTAGATGTATGATGAGTTGTCTATTACACTAATTATTAAAAACCCCATTGTTCCAAGCATATCTACACATTATTTCTAAGTTACCAAGCATCTTTAGTCTATAACCCTAAGGAGTTTCTTGGAGTGATAACAGGTAGCATCACTGGTTTTATAACATGGTATGAAATGTGTCATATTTGGAAATCTTTCAACTACCACAAAGATTGAATCACTTCCCCTTTGGGTTCTTGGCAATCCTAGAACAAAATCCATACTTATAACATCCCACGACCTGTTTGGAATAGGAAATGGTTGATACCATCCAGTGTTTTGATGCTTTCATTTAGCATATTGGTAGATTTTTCATCTGTCCACAAACATTTTCACATCGGACCTCATGCCTGGCCAATATTATGAAGAACTCAACAATGCATATGTTTTATCATGGCCAAAGTGTCCAATCAATCCTTTGCTATGTTTCTCCTTTAGAAAATTGTCCCTCATTAAGAATTTTGAGATACAAAACCGACTTCCTTTGAATAACAATCCGTCTTGGATCAAATACTCCATCCATTGATTGTTTTCTCTTAGCAAAGGGTTCTCACATGCTTCATAAGTTTCCTTGAAAACTAGGTCTTCTTGATACATCTCCTTAAGGTGTTCAAATACCAAAGTCTCCACTTGGCATTCCTGCAAGATCAAACATCTCATGCTCAAAGCATCTACAATTTTGTTAGCGCTTCCACTAATATGCTTAATAACAAAAGTAAAATTATGCATGAATTCTACCCATTTGGCATGTATTTGGTTCAATTTCTCTTGTCTAGTTACAAACTGTAAAGCTTGATTGTCAGTATACAAAACAAACTCCTTTAGGATAAGATAATTCCTCCACTTTTTCAAAGCTTGAATTACAACATAAAATTCATTGTCATATGTTGAATACTTCCTCTTAACATAATTCAACTTCTCACTGAAATAAGAAACAATATTGTTATATTGACTTAAAACTGTGCCAACGGCCACTCCACTTGCATCACATTTGACCTGAAAAGTCTTCTTAAAATCAGGCAGAACTAAAACAGGTTGTTCTGTTATCTTTTCTTTCAACACTCTAAATCCCTTATCAGCTTCTTCTATCCAATTAAAATATCCATGCTCCTTCTTTATGGTATCCAGTATGGGTGCACAAATACTACTGAAATTCCTGATGAATTTCCTCTAAAAAATCGCCAACCCATGAAACTCCTTATTTTAAACACGCTTCTTGGAGAAGGTAATTCTCTTATTTCCCTTACCTTCTATGGATCCATCTTCAATTCATTTGAAGAGATTACGAACCCCAAATACACAAGTTTTGTTTTCATAAAAGAACATTTCTTCAAATTCACCAACAACTTCTCCTGTTGTAACCTCCTCAACACCTTATTCAGGTGTCTTAAATGCTCTTTTTTAGTCTTACTGAAAACTAGAATATCGTCTAAATAAACAATCAGAAACTTACCAATAAAATCTTTGAGAACTTCATTCACTAATCTCATGAACATACTTGGATCATTCATTAAGACAAACAACATAAAAAACCACTCATACAATCCTTCATTTGTTTTGAATGTTGTTTTCCATTCATCTCCCTCTCTAATCCTTATCTGATGATAACCACTCTCCAAGTCTATTTTGAAAAAATAACTAGCTCCACTCAAGAAATCCATTAAATCATCCATTCTGGGTAAAGGAAATCTATACCCGACGGCTATCTTGTTGATGGCTCTAGAATTTGTGCACATTCTCCAACCTCCATCCTTCTTTGGACTCAACACAGTTGGTATGACACACTGGCTCAAACTTTCCCTGATCAAACCTTTATCCAACAACTCTTGGACTTTCTCCTTTACCTCTTCATTCTATTGAGGGGTTAATTTGTATGTTGTTTTGTTTGAAAAACTTGCTCCCGGAATAAGGTCAATATGGTGACTAATAGTGTTGATGGGGAGTAAAGTGTGAGGTAACTCATCCACCACAATATCAACAAACTCATCCAATAAATCCCAAACTTTTACAGGAAAATCATTCATAGAAGTGCTTGTGAGAATGACTCTTGGCTTACCTACAACATCAAACTGTATTTTCTGATCTTTCTTAACTTCTTTTAAGAGTTCCTTCCCACTCATGAGAAGTATACTAGGACTAGATTCCTCTTTGACTCCTTTATCTTCTATTGGAAACAACATATGTTTACACCCATTTTTCTCAAGGGTATAAGTATGATTCCTCCCATCATGTATGACATTCTTGTCATATTGCCAAGGTCTCCCCAACAAAACATGACAAACATCCATGGGTATAACATCACATAAAACTTCATCCCTATAACCACCTATTTTAAACTCAACTTTACATTGTCGACTTACCATGACTTGATGTCCTTTCTGCAACCACGCCACCATGTATGGATTCAGATGTGCAGTAGTCTCCAACTTTAGCTTTTCCACCATCTCCGTGGATACCAAGTTATCAATGCTCCCACTGTCTATGATCACCTTGCATACCCTATCTATGGCCTTGCAAGCAGTTCTGAACAAACTATTCCTCTAGGCGAGTTCTCGTACCTCTTTCTCTGGCTTTACGAGAGCCTTCCTCATCATGAGTGATCTTCCTTCTTCCACTGCTTCTGCCTTCATCTCTGTCTTCACATTCTTTTGTTGTGTCTCAGAAATGTGAGCTTCTCCAACTCCTGCATTTTTCTTTTTATGACATTCCAAAGACATGTTCCTTGTTTTTCCTAATGCATAACACTCCACTTCTCCTCTTCTATCTCTTCCTCTACCTCTGGGAAAATAATTTCTTCCTCCATAGTGTCCTCCTCTAGAACTTCCTCCTCTCTTTGTCTGACTATTGTATCTTTTAGCTTCTCCTCTGGACTTCTAGACCTTTTCTCTGACGATTCATCTTCCTCTGTTAGGACTCTTTCCCTTGTTCCGTTGACTCTGCTTCCTTGCCAACTTTTCTTCTACTTTTAGGGATACTTGATAAGAATCTTCCACAGTTCTCATTTTCATCATACTAATCTCTTCCTAGATTTCGTACCTCAATCCATTAATGTACCTAGCAATTTTTTCTTCATCATTCTCCATGTGTCCTGCTCTTATGTTCAACTTATAAAATTCTTCGGTATACTCTTTCACCGACAAACCTTTCTGTCTCAGATTCTGCAACTTCCTAAATAGATTTAACTGATAATCCTTGGGTATGAATTTATCCTTGATTTTAGCTACCATTCTATCCCAACTCTTAATCTTGGACTTAACTTTCATCCTTCTTTCAGCTTGCAACTCATCCCACCATAAAGATGCATGTCCCTTCAATATGGTCACTGCATGATTTACCTTCTCCTCATCATCGATTTCCTCATAGTCAAAGTACTTGTCTAAAGCACTTATCCAGTCAAGCAATTTTTCTACATTCAAATTACCTTCATACATTGATCCGGATTATTTTCGGCACGAAATGAGAGCGGAGATATAATAAAGAAATGCATAGAGATATCGTGTATATCCAATAATATAACAGAAACATATCAGAGATGCAACCATAAACACATAGATACAGTAATACATGATTTCTATTAATGAAAGAAATGTACAGAGACTGTAAAAATACAGAGTGAAAGACTCGTTAGAATGGTGCCAGCTTATCTCTGAGAAGAGATGTGAAGGCTACTCGCATTCGCAAAAAGATGATTACAATGAGGCTCTGAAGGCCTTTTTACAATAAAAAGGAATTCTAAAAACCCTAGACATCCAAAACCTAACCCTAGGAGATGAAGCGCCAAAATTCATGTGGGCCCCGTTTGGGTAAGTTAGTACATCAACTTCCTGGGGTCGTAGCTTTTGCATACGACCTCCGTTTTAGGCGTATGATAGATCGTTGGAAAGGTATCATCAAGGAGATTCATTTTGGGGGATCAATGATACCTTTGGCTATCTTTGAGAATCTCGATCTCGAAAAACCTTCATTTAGGCCCTCAAAATGGCCCCGGAAGTTAAACCTGCTAAAAATAGTAAATTGCCAAAATTGCCAGAAAATTGTTTTGAGCCAATCGGAAAAGGTGGGTGGCCACCGATATCCACCTAGATCATACATCGAGACTTCCATCTTTTCTCTGGTTCCCAACTTGACAACAACCCTTAGAAATTTCTCCTTTGTTGCTTATTCTCCTACAACTTCTTCTGCTTCTACATCTTCACTTTCATATTCACTGACGTCACCAACTTCAAGTGCTCTTCTTTGTGTTTTATCCATGGCATCCAACCTTGCATGAAGTTGTGTTATGTCCTCTTCCATGGCTGCATTGACTACATGTGTCTTCTCGTGTCTTCTCGACGACATGATTCTAAATTCTCTTTTTCTCACAAATCTTATTTTCCGCTCTAATACCACTTGATGCAAACCCACACCACTCTCAGGGTCTTGCACGACCTCCTTGTCTAGGATCGTTCTTATAAGGAGTTGAATCATCTCTCGGATCTTTGTTGGATCCCCTCTTAATGTTCACATGCCCTTTAATCCCCTTATCTGCAAGCCCGTACAAATCAGAAATCCGCAGACTCCTTCCTTTTCCCCCCTTTACCTTAAAAAATTGAATTCAAGCGTTGGCCCTTTGTTTTCGGAGGAAAACCGTATGTTACCACGGGCTGGAACCAGACGCCTAGATGAAAGGTGCTACTTTGGCGCTCTAGAGCTTCAGGCTCTAGAGGTCCTCACAATATAACACTTCAATCCCTCTGAACACCGAATTGGTGAATTCCCAAACAAATATGGGATCAACGTTCTACCACCCACGCCGAGATCTACGGCTCATAGTAACTCCGAGGCTCCTGTCTCTGGGAGTTTTCCCCACTCCAACACACAATACCTACGAACTTGCGAAGGATGAATTTTTGAATAGCTTAGGGATCTACGGTCCCGCTCCATTCTAGATCTATGATCTAGAATTACTTCGGGCTCTGGGACTTCAAATCTTTTCACAAATTTCACCAACAACCTTCCAGAGTCCCTAACTCTAAAAAAACAAAGGGTTTTTAATCAACAGTCCATGCGTGCTCGCCAATGGACAGGCGATATTGACTCTGGCCTTCGGGGATTTTCGACTCAAAACAAATTACACCCCATATCTTCCAGAGTGTCAAACTCTGAACCACGCTCAATCTGCGAACACGTGTAATTATAACCAACGACCAAGATGTACTCCGGGCTTCGGGACTTTTGTCCCCCCCACAACACACACCTAAAAACTACCGGAGCAACAAAGTCCGAAGGACTTAGTAGGTTAGCAACCATGCTCCTTTCCCAGATCTGATGGTTGTGAAAGATCTGACTCCTCCTTGAGTGGATCTCATCCACTCACCCTCAAAACAAAAAGGTATTCTTCCTTTCGAGAACTAAATATCGTTATCCTTCCTGAGCTTTACCAACTTTAAAGGACTTAGGTTTTGGCACACACCTTGCGCTCCTCCTCAGTCTGGAACCTGGACTGTCTTCTGGCGCACACTTGCACTACTTATCCTAATATTGGGACTTACAAAAGTCTCTTGCGCACTCCTTGCACTCTCTCTCCTCTGAACCTTTTCAACACTTCTCTAAGTGTTGGCCCTGTGCACACTTTGTATGGGTCTATCCTTTGAGATTTTATACTCAAATGAGTATATGTGCACTCCTTGCACTCGCTCTACGAAATTCACATTGTCTCTCCTGAGCTATTGAGTCTAAGAATGACTTTGCCTTCACACTCCTTGCGTGGGCACTATGCACTCCTTGCACCAATATTTCAGAAGAGAAACAATTGAAACTTACAAAACATCAAAGATCCATTCATTCAACCATGAAATACACACACATGCATATAAGCACAAAAAAGTAGATAACATAACATTACCCAAATAACTCAAAGATAAGCAAACTCAGACATTTGAAAGCAAATCTCCTCTGTTATATTCCTTCAGCAAAACATTTACAAGAGTTCCAACAGCTCTCAGCAAAATAACAACAACTCTTATCAACAATAATCACAATAACCTCAACAGCCTCTTTTGGGCATAGACTACATGTATTTATACATGAGGAGGCTTCTTGAGCCTTCCCTCTAGACTATATTAGTGCTTTCATATCACAATTAAGCGTCCTACCACTAAGGATTATTACAATAAATGAGATATTACAATCTAGATATGAGTTGATGCTCAAAATTTGTACAATCCTACAGGTAATTAAAGCAATCACAATCTCATGGAGCTCATACAACGGCTCAAGCTTTGAGATCTTATGAGATCTTTAATTACAATACTTTCAAAATATTAAAGTGACACACTCTCCTTGGAATCCAAAATAGTTTGAATGCACGTGCTGGATGCCGAGTTGTCCTCCACTTGACTTCATTGAATGTTGATGGCGATGCTCCTGCATCAGTTCTTGGTGATTGTGGATATGGTTTCATTGATGTTGAGTATCGGTGACAGTGAAAGGTTGATGTGAAAGGTTGGCAATGATAGGTTGGATACAGTGATAGATTGACAGTGACAAGTTGATAGTGACAGGTTGATAGATTGAGAGTGATAGATTGATCAGTTGAGAAGTAGTGTTCTCACATAGGTATCAGTTGGGAGTTACACATGCAAAAGTTTATGATTGTATTCCAAGCATGTATTCTGATAGGGATATCTTTAGTACAGATTGTTCCATACATGGAGAGGTTGATTTCCAGATAGAGAATACTAGTGGACACATTTGATTTAGTTTGAATAAACGAGAATATGTGATGATCAATTGTAGTTGTGAAGCCTTCATGATAGTACAGTGATAGATGGGTCAACATTGTGGACAGTTGAGTAGCAAAGGTATGGACATAGATGAATATTTAGAAGGTACATAAAACATGGGTTAGAGAAGATGCATAGCAGTGTATCAATGGAATCGGTTGAAATCAGTTGGTCACAAAAAGGAAAGCATTGAAAGGCACAACAAAACAGGGAAAGTGAAACCTTCAGCAGTGGTTATATCATCAGAGGGGCATTGTTGAAAAATATGGTCATGAAATATCATTTAAATTCAAGACATTTTGAATGCTTTTTATATATATCAGTGAGTTACAAGAGGAAGCACCAATGGACAATTAACAAGCACTAGAATAGAGGAAAGAAAACAATTACAGGTATCCCAATATTTGATCTACATGACATCTTGCAAAGAAGTCAAGAGAAGAGAAATCATCAAGAGATTCATAAAGGAAGATCAGTTGCATACATACAGGGGGATACATACCGACAGAGGGAGTTATCCTTTTTCCCATGATGTCAAAGGGAGAGAAAGAGAAAGATTAGAAGAGTAAAATTTAAGCGCATGCAGTCAGAGAAGGTATACTTTCAACGAGAGTCACTCTTTCTTATCAAAAGAGAAGAATAACTTGGAGAAGAACATGAGGATATAAACATGTCAAAATAAAGAAAAAAGGCATGGAAACAGAGAGAGAGAGAGAGAGAGAGAGAGAGAGAGAAAGAACAGATGCATGAAGACAGGGGGACAAACCCCAAGGAGAGAGACCCTTTGTCATTGATGTCAAAGGGGGAGAGTGAGAAACATTGATGATGAGAAATGGTCATAGGGGGAGCATGAGTATTAAAGAATCAATATTGCCATCGGTGTTGCCATAAATGTTGGCATTTCCATCAATTCCAAAGGGGGAGATTGTTGGACAATTGGTTTTCATTAATGTGAACCCCTGAAGAATTATGGAAGACCTAGATATGTGGTTGAGATTGATGGAGTTAACAGATGTGATGGGTGCATTTGATGAAGTCTACATGAAGACTCGTAGGTTTGGTTATGGTATCAAAAGTTGTTTTAGGACTATGAACATGAAGGACAATGTAAATTCAGGTAAGACACTCATGGATGGATAGTCCTCGTCATGTCGTTTCCGGTGATAGGTGGTACGCCACATGGTTCCTCATGGTTGAGGAGTTATGAGGTCATGAAATTGGAAGCCCCAAAGATGGGTTAAGAAGCCCATAATTGGTTTCAATTCATTAATGAAAGGGTAAAGTGGTTGTAACAAGAAATTTCAAGAATCCCTAAAGTTAAGGAAAGAGGTTACTTAGAAAAAGTATATATACAACTCAAAAAATCACTCATAAGTACATTCACACACACATTCTATTGAATATCTTCTATGTGAGTGAGTGATTCTTATATGAGGTAACCAAGGATATATGAGGTGAATTTCAAATGGAAAATGAAGTGAAGAAAGAAAAAATTACAAGGGATGATGAAGTCTTGTGAGGATGCGTTCTAAGGTATGTTATTTACAGGTCATCTTACCGTTTTCACTATAAATTTATTTATAGAATGAATCAGATAGTGAAAATTGGAGGATATTGAGACATATCAAGAGACCTATGATAAAAATTTCAACTTATGGGTCGTTGCGCTTTAGGAGATACACTCTATGGACAATAGGGTTTTTGTATAGTCCTCAAACTAGTCTCAAACATGTGTTCCGCGTAAAACAATCATAACTTCTTCATAGAGTATCCAAATTCAATGAGACTAAATTAATTGGATCTATTACAGTCCTTAGTATGTTGTGTAGTATTTTCAGATCTATATATTCAATATTCCATACGTGGAATTCTTGTAACGACATCAATGTAAGTGAGTACAGTAGTGGTAATTTTTTTTTTTGAAACATCAACAGTTAGAACGAGTGATACGTGAAAACAACATACATCATTATTTACACATTCTATTAACACCAAGAATCAATTACAACATCATGGTATTAATAGATCTATTACATCACATCATGATAACAAAGATGTCTATCTGCCCAACCTACACTACAAGGTTAGGACCTCCAAGACACATAATAAACACTCAAGTCCAGGATTCATCCGATTGATTTTGACCATTTCAGGTCTCAGGACTAGTGATTGTTCTGAAGAACATGGAGATATATTCCCATAACCAAATCAAATCTAGAATCAGGACTAAAGTGACAGTAATATTTTGATCATAACGCAAATTAAACATTCAAGTATTCATTATTTTAGACAAGGTTTCATTTCTTTAACATTTCAAGCAACAAAATATTTCATCATCTAGATAATATGCCTTCTCGTCATGAATAACATCATCTAATTAATATCCACCATTAATAATTAATGTTCACCATTAATAATTAATATTCACCATTATACCATCATATAATTAATATTCACTACCTAAACAAAAGTACCAACCCTATAAGATTACAAATCCAATATTGTGCATTGTCTAGATAAAATAATCTACTACTTAAAGATACCACATAAATTTATATTCATTATTTAACAATTTTTTTCGATTAACGAATATGAATAAAACAACAATTTATTCACTATCTAACTAGAGTACCACAAGAGTTTATATGTATGACCTATAATAATTTCCAATAATCAATCCTACCATACGATCAAATTGAAAGGTACATCATGCCAATTAACTTAATTACAAGCTCAAACCTCATTCAATAAAGCGTTCTAGTAAAAGGAGTCTTTGGAACTAAGTAAAGAGTTTACCACTAGGAAAAGAAGTAATAATCAAATAATCGTAAATTCAAGATATTCACAATGGAGTTATAATACAACTTTAGGATTAATAGAATGTTATTCTAGTTTAAGATGGATATAATTAGAAGCTATTATTTACCTACGATGGGTAATATATCAATGTTTAACAAGGAGTTAACAATTGGAGTTTCGAATTAGAAATACAAGTGTAAGATTCCATACTCACTGTTATAAGAAAAATATGTTCGTAGGGACAGATCCGACCTATCTGGTTGTGAAGTCGGTTACAACCTCTTTGATAGTTCAGCATGAGGCAGAGACTACCTACACCTCAGGTGGTCCTTCGCCTGAGGTGGTAAAGAAGGGAAAAAAGAAAGGTGAAAGACTCACAAGAAGTCTTTCTCAGGACCACCCACCCTGGGTGTTATCCTTCCTTAGTTTCCTGGATGGCCAAAATGGCCTGGGGGATGAAAATTATGGACAATGATATGAAAATGAGCTCGCTGATTTTTAGGACAGCGAACTAAATAAAGTGGACAGCGAGTTGTTCACTTCCTTAAATCATTGGAAACTATTCCAGAATGGGTCGCCAAGATAAACTGGTATCCTGGGTAATTAACCAATTAATGCCTTGAGTAAAAGGGTATGAAACAAGGGTGAAAAGGGGGCTTAAAAGCTACAACGAAGTACTTTTAAATGGGTGTAAATTGCGAACAACAAGTTGTTCGAAGCTTTCAAGGCAGAGAAACAAGCCTAGAATGGCTTGATACCCCCCGGGGTGACCCGGGAAGTGATCCCGGAAGGTTGTTAAATCAAAAGTGGGCTGTAAAAGTGGATGAACAACCTTGTAACAAGCTATTACAGCTATGATATAAGAGAAATTATTCACAACTTCAAATTTGGTTCATGAGTGAAAAGGTGGACTGACGAAAGGTTGACTTTAAAAGTATTTTATTGGTCAATTTTTGTTTTTAACAAATGAATTGGCCACCACACTATTTTGAAGGTTATCCCGATCAGGAAAACACATCTCGGAATTGTGCCAACTAGTATAAGAAGAATATTCCTAGCAGACCATGATGGTTAGGTTGAAGAGTGCCCCATGCAATTCAGAGAAGCAGGGATTAGCCACTTCTCGTCACTAGCACTTTCGGGCTCTTAAAGCCACTTGGATGTAAGAAGGATACCTGTGAAAAGGAAGAGGCCCAGGACCCCCCTAAAGAGGGTTTTTGATGAGCTTACCCAAGCATAGTAGTATTCCAATCGAGCTAAGCTAATCAACTCCTTGACCGTGTGGTACTAAGGAAAGACCACTCGACTTGTACTAACTAGACAACTTCTCAGGGGCTCCTGATGAAGACTCCCTGGATTTGACTCTTAATATTCTACGAAATTGAAATTGCATAAAATGAAATAATAGGCCATCTACGTGGCGAGGTCACGTATTGCTTTCGCAATCGTGCCTCCTGGTTACTGAATTTGAAATATATTTAAAACTATAAACATAAAACAAGTAAATACATAGGTGACATATATGTCACGGCTAGATAATATGTATATGTAAATATCTAAATAATATAAGTTTTTTGTTTTATGTGTATGGGGCAGACCCTTGAATTGTTTTCAAATTTTTGTGCAACGTTTTTCATGTATTTAGCTTGTTGATTTTGCATGGGCCCTTTTAGGGGCAGCCACCTGTAGATTAGTGAGCGAAAAGTGATACAATGAAAATATAGTAAGATTAGATAATTACAACATGACAATTACACCATCCAACCTAAAGGAATGGGTTGAGGCTCTTTGTGAACGGCAAAGCCGCCATATGCATGAAAGCCCCAACTAACTCCTTGTATGGGGATTGGAAATTTAGTGTTTGAAAAATAAAAAATGTGTGATGGTTATCTACGTAAGTATTAACCAGATTTTTAACATGAATTCACAGGTTAAGCATTCAAACTACCTACACAAATCAAACATATAAACATTGGTATGTGTATCGAAATTTTTTGGAGTAAGTGCAAGTGATAATTAAAGTGTATATGAGCGTGATTAGACAGGATTTACCGATTGAAATGTGTGTTTTTCTTCGCTTCCCTGCTGGCCCCTTTGCCTCAAACATGTTTCTAGGTGGTCCCCAACCGCTTAAGAGAAGCAGAGTGGGTGACCGGTTGTATCCTTGCAGGCAAACAATGAAATTTTAGTATTTATGTAAGGAAAAACTGAAATAAACATAACAGAAAATTACATATAAGAAATATATAACAACCAACTAAGATGGTTGTCCTGTGGGAGGAAATTGACCAAAATGATTGATTTTCTTGTTTGGGATAGCAAGGTTAATGGTAAGAAAACATAACAGAAATATACATGAATGAACAGATAAAGCAAACAAGTATGGACAGCTAGCTATGAGGTCTATTTAAGGGTTCTCCTAAGGGGCCCTAGGACTCCCAGCCACTAGCTAAGGCTGAAAACAATTGAACACTTCAGAAAATCTGCACTAAAACACATTAAACAAGTTAAACCAAGTTGTTAGAAGATGAAAGTAAGCAAGTTAAACCCAAGGAAGTAACAACAAACACCTAGCTAATCAATCCCTCCTAGAGATAGCTAACATAACAAGCATTTACCCCTACCCCTCAACCCTTAACCAACAAGTGACACATCCAACAATTAAAATTCAACAAGTATCACACACACAAAAGAGTCTTATAAATTTCAACAAAGCTTTGTTACTATATTCATCCTCCATAATGCAATGCCAACCCTCTTATTTATAAAGGAGAGGTGAAGGCTTAGGGTTAGGTCACAAGACACTTGTCACTTTTGGAAAAGTAACAAGTGGACCAACCCTAAAGTATTTTTGTCTTTTTACAAAAAGTAAACTTATCCAAAAAGGGAACCTTATCCAAAAAAGGGAACCTTATCCAAAAAGGGGATCAAATCATATTTGACTTGACCCTTCAATTACATAATATTACATGCCAAAAGTAAATCATGCGAGAGTTCATATTACAAAAAGTCATTTTTCATAAAATGACAAAGCTTGATATGCCACATCACCATTTTCCTTGGGATTTGTGTCATCCCAAAGGTTCTTTGACTGTTTCCATGTCTTGCAGCTATAGGTGAGGTCTTTTAGGACAATATCTAGCCATCCATGGCTGTTGGATTCACCGGAATGAAGCCCCAAGGTGTGGGGAATTGCTGAGTTTCTTTGGAGGCCAGGGGGCCTTTGGGCTTTGGTCATTGTAAGTAAGGAAATATCCTCTTTTCAAGCACTTTTCATACTTTATTATGCCCCCCCTTTACTTCCTATAAGTTTCCCTATGAGCTGGCTAAACATGGCTCCTGATTTGGGCTTGTTTTGATAAGAGGAGCCCTTGGACCTGAAATTTGAGATGCTCTTCCTCTATACCAAAAATCCACAAATATGTTCTTTACTGTTCCCATGATGTAGCTCTATCCACTACCTTTCCGATGCCTTTCGTTTGGCACAAATCGGACTCTGGAAGAGTGAGATATGGCCCTAGGAAGGTATGCGGATGGAGCCGGCCAATAGACTGATCAGGGAAAGAATTTGAAGTTGGGGTAAAATTCTGGGTTGGACAGCAGAATTGATAGGATTCTACAGGCTTGTATACCTGTAGCTGAAATGGGTTTCCCTCACTAGGCCCAATTTGACCTCGGAGGCCCCCAATTAGGCCTCTCTCCGGTGCATGCTTGTAGGGCCAAAAATGAGTCCCTGTCACTCTGGGACATGTCACTGAAAATATGGGCTAAAATTGTTGAGGTAAATGGCATGGATATATTCTAGACTTCGCCCCGGTCGTTTCGACTATTCACGGGCGAAAATCTGCCTTCGTATGGCGAAGTTATGCAATTAAAACGTCCAGTGACCCTTGGGGGGGGGAATAAAATTTTAAAGTATAGTGTGAAATATATATATATATATATAATAAAACAAAACAATAAGTTTAAAATTAAACAACAAATTTAATTTATAACATTAAAATTACACCAACAATTAAAATTTTAATTTTAAAAATTAAAATGAAACACCTCCCCACCCGTCGGCCCCTGGTCGTCCATGTGACCAAACCAAGATCCAAAGGAGCCCACGGGGTATGGTGGTTGGTGGTTGGGTGGTGACCGCGTGGGAGGGAGATGGGAGGTGGCGGCAGAGGTGGTGGCTGTGGAATGGGCGCAGCATGGAGGAGAGGGCAGGGGAGAAGGGAGCCACGCGCAGAAGTGGGGAATGGGAGGAAGGTTTTAGTGGTAAGGGGTTTGGGTGCACGAGAGCAGAGGTGGGGATGTGGAGGAGTGGAGGAGGGCAGGCCGAAATGGAGGTGAGGGCATGCGTGGTGGAGAGTTGTGGGAAGGGAGGGCGCAGAAAGGGAGGGATCAGAGGTGAGGGTCGAGGGGGACGTGAGGGCAGGCCATGGGAGAAATGGAAGAGCTGCATGTGGAGGAGAAACTTATGGAAGGAGAAGCCCGCACGCAGAGGGTTGTGAGAGGTGCAACAATAGAGGAGCGCGTGAAGAGGTGGAGGGAGAAAAGGTGGTGGTGGTGGCGCCCAGGTGGTGGATGGGTGGCCAGCCACTCCCAAATATTAAAATTTTAAAACTATAGGCAAAGTGGGTTTTTAACCAGCAGAATGGACGAGAGGTTTTGGGTTCAAACCCCCTGCCTTCCATTTGGATTTATGGGAAATTTTTGAGCTTTCTGGGCAAATAAAAAGGGGAGGACTGGGGTTCAAAGCCTAGGGCTTCCCAGTGACATGCCCAGGCCAACAATCTTCAGCAAATAGTTCCATAATTTAAACAAAAGCTAAAGGAGCCATGGAGGCTTGGGCCTGGTGCCCAAGAGGGGTTCGAATCCCCTATCATTTGCATCTTTTACACACATACAAAAACCTAAACTTAGCAACTAACAAGCAAATCTGAACCAGCAACCAATATCATACTTGGACCAAGGCACAACAATACCAAATTGAGGGTAAAAACAACATTTCTTCATGCAGGATCTTAACACAACCAGCAAAATTCTCCTTGGTTTTTTTGGAAATAGGATCGATGGGTTACCTGGTTAATTGCTTGGAGATTGTTGCCTGGAAGTAGGCTGCCCACTGCAGAGCTATAGCTTCTGTCATGAAGACCCTCCCCTGCTGCCATGAATTTTTGTTGCAGAGCTCTCCCTCTTTGGCCAAACTGTCAAATGGCTTGGGAGAGGGGAGAAGGGTGAGTTTTGATTTTCTTTCAATTTTTCAAAAAAACCAATTTCCCCAAATTTGCATGAGGCTATGTGCCTCCTCCCAAAATTTCCAATTTTTTGAAAATATTTAATTAATTTTTTAATATTTTTTGGAAAAATGTGCAAGTCAAAGTTTGACTTTGACCCTGCTGCTACTGACTTAGCCCAAAAATGTTGCCCAGTGAGACGGAGTCAAAATTGGACGCAAGTCACATCGTTGGAAAGGTCTCGACGACTAAATCGAGAATATGTCATCACCAACTTGAGATAATGCCACCTCAGCCCTCAAATTTAGCCCAGAACAGTGGCCACTTAAAAACCCCTGACTTGCTGGTGGGCCCACATGACACCCAACCTTGCGAAAGGTGTCAAATCGTCATACGATCTCCAATCGAGGCAAATGAGGTACTGTCAGAAAGGTATTGACGAGAAATTTTATGAGGAGATAATATATTTTTGTGTCGGGGTCATTTATGACTGTATTAGCTATTATGAAACCCTGCCATGCAAGTTGGCAGACCCCTTTTTGCCTAATATCATTGACCAACTTGTGACAGCTCTAACCGGGCCATCCGGGGTCGGAATGAGGCAAATGAGATGTTGTTGGAAAGGTGTCTGAGTCTATTACAACGTGGAATCGTTGAATATCTGATTTATAACTCTTTACCCATCAATTTTAAATCATGAAGCACTGCAACCAATTTGGTGTCCAGAAGTGGTCATGAGCTTGCGAAAGCTCGTTCTTACCAACCGGGAGTCGAAACCAAGCATGGGATATACCATTGGAAAGGTATCACATTTCCCTACACCATGTTTGGGTTTGATTTCCCTTTTGAGACCATAATCTGAATAGAATCAGACCAAAAAGTCACAGCTATTGGTTTTGGTCGTTCGGGAGATGTTGACTTTACGTCTCTCGTATGGGGTCATACTAACTCGGAATCAAGCTCGTGATAGCCCGTTGAAAAGCTTGTCCTGATTCCTACCACATGGAAGTATTGTATTCCCTGAATCTAACAGCCTTGACATGAGAAATAAATGTCATGGGAAGGCCCGCAACTCCTTGAAGGAAACCAACTGATACTCTTTCAAGGGCAAAGGCCATAGTAACTATGACCCCTGCCACTGTCTTTGACTAGAACCATAGCACCAAGGGGTGTTTATGGAGAAGTAACTGTGTAAAACACCATGTTGAAACCAGAGCATATTTTTGGGTCAACATTCTTGGCGTCGAAGGGGAAATGTCTTCCAAAGCATGTCGAACAATGGGATCACCCGCGTGACAGGCAGGAATACTCGGTGGACATTCATTCTTTCAAAGTGACCGATGTGGGTGAGGGGGGAATTCAACTGTAGTATAAGGACCATTTTTCACATTAGGGATAATCAAAGAATGAAAGTGGTGCAGTAAAGATATACAGTAGAATTTATACTAAGATTCACATAAGATAGAAGAATGGGAATAATGACCCGGGTTTTGTTGAGAAATGTGGCCCAAGTGACACGGGTCCCTCACCCGGATTATGGCTTAACTGTGACAATTGAGGCTTAAGGTGAACCTTGGCCCAGCACAAAGTCTCATGCATACCTTCAATTCTCGACACACAAACAAGCAAACGGGAATTTTTTAAGTCAGCGACCCACTGGAGGAAAACTAACAAGCAAACCAGTCAAACAAGGGAATAAAGAAATATAAAAAACATGTGGCAATAGATGTTGAAATCTCAAGTGCTCATAAGTGATGGAACTTTGTAGGAAAACAACCATTGCTTGGAGAAATCAGATTGTAAGTGGCCAGGTAAAGTGCAGTTGCAATCACATAGCTATGTAAGCCATCATGCCATCATGGTTTTTAGCTTCACCAGAGAATGATATGATACCCCCTTAGACTTCCTCTGCTGACTTTGATGAAATAAAAACCAGATTTACTCTCATTTAAGATGACTTTAGGAAAGAGTTTCCCAAAATGTCAAGTATGGTAAAAGGGATTCTAGGAATCCAGTATTTTCATGCAACCACCCAATAATAAGGACAATATCCTTCGTATTGAACACTAGAAAAACCCAAAAGAAGGCAACCTACAACGTTAAAATGAAAAAGACCAACCCATGGAAAAATCAAAGAAGGGACTATACTCCAAAATCGGAACCAAACCAACAAAGACTCAATAGTTGAAACAAAGGGAAAAAGGGCTCAAGACTGAAACCATGGGGAAGTATACAAGCATGAAAAGGAAACAACAAATACATACAAGAAATAGAATCAACAACATTGAATAGATACAAACAAGAAAAGAATGAATGGTGACTTATGTACAAGATGACAAGGCCTCTCAGGAGTAAAAGAACTTTAGGTGACGACCATTCATGGGGAATTGAAGTGGTTCGCCATCCAAGGTTTTTAATTTGAAATCATTTGTCCCTAAGACCTCGTAGATTGTGTAA
>SNQJ01S0056474.1:60128-80454 GCA_010110895.2 Picea sitchensis | reverse complement strand
GCTGGGACACAGAAGCTGAAACACAGTGCTGAAAGTGATGGATCTTATGCTGAAACACGGTGTTGCAGCAGCTGAAATTAAGAGTTGTTACTTATGCTGAAACACAGTGCTGGAACAGTTGCTGAAACACAGTTTGTTACATACGCTGAAACACAGTTTTGTCACATATGCAGAAACACAGTTTTGTTAAATATGCTGAAACACAGCGTTGGAACAGATGCTGAAACTCAGTGTTGGAAATTATGTTGAAACAACGATGGATCTTATGATGAAACAGTGATGCAACAGACTTTGTAACTGAAATTGTGGCTCTGCCACCCCTCTAATAAAAATTATAATCGTTTTCGTTAAAAAAAAAATAAACAACTGTTTCACCCCCCCCATCTCATTTGTTTTAGTATTTTCAATAATTCCCCCCCTTTGCTGCCTATAAGTTTCCCTGTGAGCTAGCTAAACATGGCTCCTGATTTGGGCTTGTTTTGATAAGAGGAGCCCTTGGACCTGAACTTTGAGATGCTCTTCCTCTATACCAAACAGCTACAAATCTGTTCTTTATTGTGCCCATGATGTATCTTTGTCCGCTACCTATCTGTTGCCTTTCGTTTGGCGCAAATTCGACTCCGGATGAGTGAGATATGGCCCCGGGAAGGTATGCGGATGGAGCCTGCCAATAGACTGATCAAGGAAAGAATTTGAATTTGGGGTAAAATTATGGGTTGGACACTAGAATTGACAGGATTCTACAGGCTTGTATACCTATAGCTGAAATGGGTTTCCCTCACCAAGCCCAATTTGACCTCGGAGGCCCCCAATTAGGCCTCTTTTCGGTGCATGCTTGTAGGGCCAAAAATGAGTCCCTGTCGCTCTGGGACATGTCACTGAAAATATGGGCTGAAATTGTTGAGGTAAATGGCATGGATATATTCTAGACTTCGCCCCGATCGTTTCGACTATTCACGGGGGAAAATCTGCCTCTGTATGGCGAAGTTATGCAATTAAAACTTCCAGTGACCCTTGGGGGGGGAATTAAATTTTAATGTATAGTGTGAAATATATAAATAAAATTTATTAAAAAATTTATAAATTTATTATAAGTTTTAATAATGGTTTTATTAAATATATATATATATATAACATATATTTATCGTATATATTATATATATATATATAAAATAAAACAAAACAATAAGTTTAATATTAAACAACAAATTTAATTTATAACATTAAAATTACACTAACAATTAAAATTTTAATTTTAAAAATTAAAATGAAACACCTCCCCACCCGTTAGCCCCTGGTCGGCCATGTGACCAAACCAAGAGCCAAAGGATCCCATGGGGTATGGTGGTTGGTGGCTGGGTGGTGACCGTGTGGGAGGGAGATGGGAGGTGGTGGCAGAGGTGGTGGCTATGGAATGGGCATAACATGGAGGGGATGGCGCGCAAGGGATATGGAGGAGAGGGAAGGGAAGAAAGGAGCCGCGTGCAGAGGTGGGGATGTGGAGGAGTGGAGGAGGGCAAGCTGAAATGGAGGTGAGGGCGTGCCTGGTGGAGAGTTGTGGGAAGGGCGCGCGCAGAGTGGGAGGGAGAAGAGGTGAGGGTCGAGGGGGATGTGAGGATAGATCGTGGGAGAAATGGAAGAGCTACATGCGGAGGAGAAACTCATGGAAGGAGAAGCGCACGCGCAGAGGGTTGCGAGAGGTGCAGCAATGGAGGAGCATGCGAAGAGGTGGAGGGAGAAAAGGTGGTGGTGGTGGCGCCCATGTGGTGGACGGGTAGCCAGCCACTCCCAAATATTAAAATTTTAAAACTATAGGCAAAGTGGGTTTTTTACCAGTAGAATGGACCGGAGGTTTTGGGTTCAAACCCCATGCCTTCCATTTGGATTTCTGGGCAACTTTTGAGCTTTCTGAACAAAGAAAAAGGGGAGGATTGGGGTTCAAAGCCCAGGGCTTCCCAGTGACATGCCCAGGCCAGCAATCTTCAGCAAATAGTTCCATAATTTAAACAAAATCTAGAGCCATGGAGTCTTGGGCCTGGTGCCCAAGAGGGGTTCGAATCCCCTCTCCTTTGCATCTTTTACACACATACAAAAACCTGAACTTAGAAACTAACAAGCAACTCTAAACCAGCAACCAATATCATACTTGGACCAAGGCACATCAATACCAAATTGAGGGTAAAAACAACATTTCTTCATGCAGGATCTTAACACAACCAACAAAATTCTGATTGGTTTTTTTGGAAATAAGATCGATGGGTTACCTGCTTAATTGCTTGGAGATTGTTGCCTGGAAGTAGGCTTCCCACTGCAGAGTTATAGCTTCTGTCATGAAAAACCTCCCCTGCTACCATGAATTTATGTTGCAGAGCTCTCCCTCTTTGGCCAAACTGTCAAATGGCTTGGGAGAGGGGAGAAGGGTGAGTTTTGATTTTTTTTCAATTTTTCAATAAAACCAATTTCCCCAAATTTGCATTAGGCTACATGCCTCCTCCCAAAATTTCCAATTTCTGAAAATATTTAATTAATTTTTTAATATTTTTTGGAAAAATGTGCAAGTCAAAGTTTGACTTTGACTTTGACTTTGACCCTGCTGCTGCTGACTTAGCCCAAAAATGTTGCCCGGTGAGATGGAGTCGGAATCTAATGCAAGTCACATCGTTGAAAAGGTCTCGACGAGTACATCAGGAATATGTCATCACCAACTTGAGATAATGCCACCTCAGCCCTCAAATTCGGCCCGGAACAGTGGCCACTTAAAAACCCCTGACTTGCTGGTGGGCCCACATGACACCCAACCTTGCGAAAGGTGTCAAATCATCATATGATCTCCAATCGAGGAAAATGAGGTACCGTTGAAAAGGTATCGATGAGTAATTTGATGAGGAGATAATATATTTTTGTGTCAGGATCATTTATGACTGTCTTAGCTATTATGAAACCCTGCCATGCGAGCTGGCGGACCCCTTTTTGCCTAAAATCATTGACCAACTTGTGACAGCTCTAACCGGGCCATCCGAGGTCGGAATGAGGCAAATGAGATGTTGTTGGAAATGTTTCTGAGTCTATTACAGCGTGGAATTTCTGAATATTTGATTTATAACTCTTTACCCATCAATTTTAAATCATGAAGCACTGCAACCAATTTGGTGTCCAGAAGTGGTCATGAGCTTGCGAAAGATCGTTCTTACCAACCGAGGGTCGAAACCAAGCACGAGATATATCGTTGGAAAGGTCTCACACTGCACTACACCATGTCTATGTTTGATTTCCCTTTTGATACAATAATCTGAACAGAACCAGACCAAGAAGTCACAGCTATTGGTTTTGGTCGTTCGGGTGATGTTGACTTTGCGTCTCTCATATGGGGTCATACTAACTCGGAATCAAGCTTGTGATAGCCCGTTGAAAATCTTGTCCTGATTCCTACCACATGGAAGTGTTGTATTCCCTAAATCTAACAACCTTGACATGAGAAAGAAATGTCATGGGAAGGCCCGCAACTCCCTGAAGGCAACCAACTGATACTCTTTCAAGGGCAGAGGTCATAGTAACTATGACCCCCGCCACTGTCTTTGACTGGAACCATAGCACCAAGGGGCGTTTATAGAGAATCAACCGTGTAAAACACCATTTTGATCCCATAGCATATTTTTGGGTCAACACTCATGTTCTAACAATGCTTCTTTGCTACTCAATGATGACCAAAGGGTTCTTACCCGAATGTAAAGTAGCATTCAACACACAGATTGTTATAAGGTAAATCGAGACCCGAAGGTAAGGAGAGCTTGGCGAATGGTAATTAAAACTACCATTCCAAAAACTCGTGCACTTGGAAGAACTCATTCAGGTCTGGTGAAAGACTATTAGTGTTACGGAGATATAATTAAAGATTAACCAAACAAACATAGTACGAAGAATAGAAGTAAACGATATCCATGATATCGCTTCACACTAGAAATATCCGATGGAGTTAGGGTTTCGCTGCAACCATCTGGAGGTTAAATAAACATTAAATTAACCGCGAGGCTAGTGAGATCTGCAGTGGATCTAGGCCTTAGATAACACACAATTCTTGTTATTTATATACAACTACTCACAAGAGTAAGGGAGTGAATTTTTTTATTAAAATTGATTATGAGAATTACATAATAGAGGAATTATAACTTTAATTCTCAAAAATGCATTATATAATTGACGATCATAATAATTCACACTTATGAATTCAAAATACCCAACGAAATGCACTCCTGAAATTTCGGATCATTGTTTAGTTTGCAACGACCCCATTTATTTAAAATTCAAAACTGCAATACGTTTTTGATTGACAATATAAAAATAAAACAATTTAAATTGTTGGTGGATCCAAACTGTTGGTTTCCAGAACCCACTAGAGAAATAACGATCTTATGGAATATCAACCTCAATTAATTTAAGCAACAATTAACAATTACATAATTGGATTCTATGTTTAACGACCATACAAACACAATCGAAATTGTAATTTCGTTTACAATGACAACAAAAACCTTAAATTCAGTGGTGAAATGAACTTCAATAATCCAAAGTAATATTGATCGGAACTTCAGTTGAATATACAAAGATCCAACGAATTATATTTAAAAAAATTCTCGCACCTCCAATACAACACACAGTGACAACACATAAATCGAAATTCCTAAACTGCAATGGATTTGCACCCTTTTGGGCATGTCAAATTGAAAGAAAAAAAAGTGATCACAGTCTACTGCGATGCAACAACAATATTCCATAATCATAATATATATTCCAAGAAAATTTCAACTTCGAATTCTTTTTTAAGGATTCCAACACATCAATGATTTAACTTTTCGAAAAGGTTTTAATCTTGGCAGTGACCATTGCAAATTTCTAGTTTCCAGAATTAAAACATGATACCCAATCAAAGAAATTTTAAATTTCAATTCGACATTTAAACTATTGATTTAAAATACCATATATATATTGGTTCAAACTAACAATCGAACATACAAAATCATTTGAAATTCCCATTTAAAATTGTAATAAAATTTCAGCGATAAATGAATCCTCTAAGGATTAGATCTATCATTTAGTTGGTAGCAACACTAAAAATTTGGCTTCAATAAATTTTAATTAAATTCTGTAACTTCTTTGACCATTTTAATCTACAATTTTATCATACTACAATATAATTCAAAATAAAGTATCAGAACTAGTGAAGACTTTGAGTTGGTGGTGTCCTTCAAGACTTTCACCCCTTTAGTACTCCATCTTGATAATCACTGAAACTTCACCGGTACCTCCCAGCCAATGATAGGGGTACTCTTCTTCCCCATTATCCCCTCGAGCCGCAAAGGGGCCACACACAAGAAACCAACAAACAATAGCTACAAGGCTTTCCTTGCAAGGAAGAGCTTCCACTCTTTCTTCAAGCTTGGTATCCCAACTCTCACAAGTAAAACACAATCCACAAAATTTTGGCAGCATAACATTACCAATTAAAAGAGAGATCCATTTCCCTTCTACCACAGTTGTTTTATAGAAGAATCCCCAATGACATGTGTCCTCATGCACAATTAATTATCTTTTTAATTAATTTAATTACGATTATTTACCAACACACTTGTCACACTCTCCCCAAGTTGCACAAGTAATTACCATTTTTATTTTACTTAAAAAACCAATTTCCCTCACATTCCCCAATGTGTTCCTATTTTCTCTCTTAGTTGCCCCTTTGTTCCCCAAATTTTCATTTAATGAGTGTCTCCTAACTAGATCTTAGTTAGAGTTGGATTATGAGTCTTCTTCTAGTTAGACTAGTGGTAGGTTGACTCAAGATTCTATTCCATGTGTACTCTTGTTCTCTCATATTATTATTTCTTCTATTTTAAAAATCCATTTTATTAATTTCATAAACACATGTGCATTTTATTTTAACCTTTAAATTGTATTCCTCTTTTTTCCTGGAGTTTTATTATATTCTCAAATCTTTTAACTTATGTCATAATTCATTTAGTCCTTTATTTTAATTTAGACTTAGAATTAGGCTTAGACTTTTGTTAGGATTTATATTTAATAATTTATTGTTTAATTAAATATTTTATTCTAACAAGGTCCAATCATTTCAATGTTTTCTAGGCCATCTAGATTTATTGACTCAAGTTTTAATAACGTGGCGTGCCCTTCAAGACACACCTTCGTTCTCCAAGGGTGCCACTTTCCTTAGACTGGTTTTGGAAGTTTGTCTAATCCTTGGAGTCAACACTCCATTCGATTGACCTTGTGAAAGACTAAGGGATTGTAAGGAATAAGGGTTCCACCTTATTGCGCACCCCTTAGAAATCTTCATGAGTGATTGTCTTAGTCTTCCCTCACGACATCGTGGACCTATCAAACTAGGTAATCATTAACCTACATCTCAAACCATGACAAGAGTGTTAGTAGGTTATGACAGGGGCGCTGCCACACCTCTCCCTCAATGTCTAGTTTATGTGCATGGCCCCTTTACTTCTTATGTGAGTCGAGTTAGCAAGCATCGTCAAGCCTACATCCACTGAAAAAAAATAGTGTCAATCATCCATATACATAAATAATACTAAAATCAATCATATGTCACATGTGCGTAAAATGAAATACTCAAACAAATACAATCCACTCCCTGACTCAATCCAGAGTCAAAAGAATTCCATTGATTGCATCAACATCCATAACTTGTCATGTGTTCTGCACACTCAGGACAACTTGTCAATAACATCTCGCAATACATATACATCAAAATAACAATAAGTCACAATACATCATCATCATGTATAACCCATAATTGAAACGAAATCATAATATACTATAACCGGATCACTTGCACGCAAGTGTCCTCCAAGAATATGTCAATAAAAGTGTGCTTAGTAGAGAGGGATGTTACATACACCTCCTCTTGTTTTAAACTTCATCCAGAAGTTTGTACAATATATAAATGTAAGTAAACAAACATATCATACATAGATCTACATATCTAATCTATCAAACAAGTAAGGAAACTGTTGACACATCTCATATGTGTCCTCCCATGTAGTCAAGTGTGGACTATAGTTGTCCCACTAGACTTTGACTTGATCGACTATTCGACGTCATAATTTTCGAATGTGATGGTCCAAAATGAGGATCGACTCCACCATGAGAGAACCCTCACCCGACACCTATAAAGAACTCATGTCAATCACATGTGACAGATCGGAAACATAATGTCGCAAAATAGATACATGAAAAACATCGTGCATACGCATGAAAGAATCAGGCAAGGCTAGTCGATAAGCCATAGGTCATTTCTTTTCCACAATCTTGAAAGGTCCCACAAACCTAGGAGAGATTTTAGAACCATTTCCAAACTTGATCAAACTCTTCTACGGTTTTACCCACAAGAAAACTATGTCGTCAACTTCATAATTGTGGTCAATGCGATGCGCATCAACATAAATCTTCTTTAATCCTTTGACTTATCGATTGCATATTTTCTTCCATTTCTTGGATCACTTTCAGTCCCACCATGACCCTATCCTCAAGTCGATCCCAACTCAACGACGTCTGACATGGTCGCCCGTAGAGAAACTCAAACGGTTCCATCTTAATAGTACTCTGGTAGTTGTTGTTTTTGTATGCAAACTCTACCAATGGCAAGAAGTATTCCCAACATTTTTGCTAGTCCATTACATACATACACAACATTTCCTCCAAAATCCGGTTCGTTCTTTCTATTTTTCTGTTTATTTCTGGGTGATATTTTGTACTAAAATTCAGTTGTGTTACCAAGGCCTCTTAGAAACTGGTCCAAAAATGTCATGTAAACATCGTTCCTCGATCATATATGATCCTTCGTGGTACACCATGTAACCTCACAATCTTGTTGACAAATACTCTAGCTATATCTGGCACCTGATACGTCGTACGCACTGGAATAAAGTGTGCACTCTTCGTCAGAGTGTCAACTACCATGAAAATAAAATCATGTCTCCTTGTCATCAATGGCAATCTGACAATAAAATCCATCGAAATGACCTCCCATTTCGATTCAAGAATATCATGTGATTGTAACAATCCTGTTGGATGTCTATGTTCATCCTTCACTTGTTGATATTCTAGACATCTCGCCATGTAATTAACTATGTTCTCTTTCATTCCTTTCCAGAAGAATAAAGGCATAAGGTCTTCCTTCATCTTTGTGACTCATGGATGATCCATGTAAACTGCTTGATGAGCTTCTCTTAGGATCAAACTTCTCAATTCGTCGTTAGGAAGTACACAAATTATGTCGTTAAATCTTAACAATCTATCGTTGTCTAATGAATAACCTTCAAACTTCGGTACCATCATGGTATCTTGTCCAATATTATCTTTAACGTCTTTGTACCAGTCATCATCAAACTGTAGAGCTAGAATTTTTCTTGAAGATTCATCTAAAGAGGTATTATCAAGAATATGTGCAGTCTCTGACTCAACGCATATGCCACTCTTTTCATTATTCCTTTAATGAAAGTAATCTCAAAGTCGTATTCACTAAATAATTCTTACCAACACCTCAGTCGTGCGTTCAAATCACTATGAGTAAATATATGCTGCAATCCACATTGATTTGTCTTTAATTCAAATTTTCGTCGAATCAAATAATGTCTCCAAACTCTCAAGGCATATACAATTCCTAATAACTCCAAGTCATGCGTTGCATAGTTCTCTTCATGCTTTCTTAATTTCCTTGAAATGTAAGCGATCACTCGACCGTATTGCATCAAAACTCCACCTAAACCTTCCTTGGATGTGTTCATGCATACCAAGAATTCCCTGTCCATGTTGGGGACTTTCAGTATTGGTGTTGTTGTCATCAACTCTTTAAGCTTTTAAAATGCTTCTATGCATTTCTCTGTCCAAACTAACTTCTTGTTTTTCTTTTGCAATTCTGTGATCGGATTTTCTATCTTTGAAAAAACTTCAATGAACCGTCAGTAATATCCTTCTAAACCCATAAAGCTACGTACTTCTTGTACGTTCGTCAGAGCTGGCCATTCCATAATAGCCTCTACTTTCCCTAGATCCACAATGATACCTTCTCTAGATATGATATGTCCCAAATAATGAATCTTCGATTGGTAAAAGAACATTTCGATAGTTTCCCATACAATTTGTTTTCTCTAAGACACTGTAGGACCAATATCCAATGTTTGTCATGCTCTTCTCTCATCCGAGAATATATTAGTATGTCATCAATAAATACTTGAAAAAACTTATCCAAGTATTCACAGAACACCCCATTCATCAAACTCATGAATACTCTTGAGGCATTTGTTAGTCCAAACAGTAAAACAATAAACTCATAGTGTCTAAATCTCGTATTAAATGTGGTCTTAGGGATATCTTCCTCCTTAATCTGTAATTGATGATATCTCGATCTCAAGTCAATCTTTGAAAATATCGTTGCTCCTTTCATATGATCAAACAAATCATCTATCCTTGGCAACATATATTGGTTCTTGATCATTGTTTTGTTCAATTGATGATATCCAATACAAAGCCTCCACGACCCATCCTTCTTACTAACAAAAATCATTGGCACACCCCACGGCGATACGCTCAAACGTATGAGTCCTAAATCCAACAAATCCTTCAATTGCATTTTCAACTCTTTCAATTCAGTTGTTGACATCCAGTAAGGCATTCTTGCTATCGATTTAGTTCTAGGTTTCAAGTCTATTGTAAAATCCAACCCTCTTTCAGGAGGTAAACCTAGTAATTCTTCAAGAAAGATGTCAACAAACTCTTGTACTACAAGAAGGTTTTATAATCCTTCTGCCTTTCCCTTTTCGTTTAGTGCTAAGATTGCATACAACTTCCATCGCTTGTGCATACTCTTCTGCAATTGTAGGGAAGAAATAAACCTCAAGGACACTCCCTGGTTTCTTCCTACAATCACTCTACTCTATCCCAAATCATCCGTCAAACTTAACTGTTTTGTCTTACAGTTAAGTATCGCATCATGCGATTCCAACCAGACCATGCCTATCACTATGTCATAATATCCTAAGATTGTGACGTATAGATTGGCCTTCATTATAAAATCTCCCAAGTTAATGTTACAATCTGTAACCTTTCCTCCAACCTTTTGTTTGGCACCAGATGCCATTTATACATATTTGAACTCATCCTGCTCGACTACCTTTACCTTAATTATATTTAGCATTGCACTAGAAATAAATCTCTTTGTAGCACCTGGATCTATCAAAATAATAACATTTTGATTAACAATCATACCTGACGTCTCGAGCACAGTGGACTCGTGCTCGGCCTGGCAGTCATTCACTGTTGCATGTATCATGTGGGCCTTGTCCAAATCTCTAACAGTAGTGGGTCCTAATGATCTGGATGCCTTGGCCTTCTCAATCGAACAATCTCACTGGTAATGTGGCTCCCCACATGTCCAATATCATGTCTTCGGTCCAGTGCTCTTGGTCCTTGAAGTATAAATTGTTGGTCTAGTCATTTGTGTTCCTCGTTTGTTCTACTGAATAGGCCTAAAATGTTGTTGTTGTGGACAATGTTGTTGTTGTTGTTGTTGTTGTTGTTGTGGTCCTCTATAATGAGTCCTCTGATGAGGATTCTTTCATCTCGGTGTCGAGAACATAGGTCCTCTGAGCGTATCTCGTTGCCCAGATGTCTATTTGGTTGGTGTCTGAAGCTACTGTGCTTTTGATGCCATTTGTCCAGTAGGTCTAGAAGGAGTCCTGCTCTGACATCCACTATTCATTTCTTCCTCGGCTATGAGGGCCTTCTAAACTGCATTGTGCAACGTCTGAGGAATTAGGATCCTCACCTTCGCACAAATGTTGAAGTTAAGGTCAAACACAAACTTGTTGACCTTCAACTTCTCTATGTTCAGATGTGGAGCATACCTAAGTAGCTCCATGAACCTGGCCTCATAATCTGACACCGTATGACCACCCTGTCGTAAGTCATTGAACTCATTAAGCTGGCGTTCAATGAATTCCTCGGACAAATACCTCTCCCGAATCCATTCCTCGAACAACTCCCATGACACGTCTTCGACGACCATGTTTAGTTGATGTAGGAGTGTCTTCCACCATAGAATATCAATCCCTTTTAATTGGAAGACCGTCATATGAACCTTCATGTTGGAGGTATAATCATGAAGTGCGAAGCACATCGACATGTTCTACAACCATGCCTCGGTGGCTAAGTTGTCTAGTGCACCCCAGAACTTAGGAAACTTCACATTCTCGAGTTGTCTTTGTATAATACTACTACTAACTAGAGAACATTGTGAACCCTCATTGGGCATAGATGCTCTACCCTCATCTCGATCTATGCAATTGATCAACACCTCTGACATCCTCTGGAAGGATCTCATCATACCTACCATGTCTCTCACAACAACCCTCTCATGCTCAGTAGTCTGCTCATCTCCATGAGGGTTATATCCCTCGGGCATGGATACTATCGAAGGTGTCACACCTCTTCTTCTAGCACCATGTCGTCTACTTCCCCTGCGTCCTCTAACTATAATTACCTACATGGGAAAATTTCACAGTTAATTATCAATACATCTTTATCATTTAGTCAACACAGTGGAAGGCGTAATGGTCCAATGTCACAGGGTTGAACCTACTCTGATACCATATGTAATGAACCCTTCGTTATGGCATCAATGTAAGTGAGTATAGTAGTGGTAATTTGTTTTTGTTTTCAAACATCAACAGTGAGAACGAGTGATACGGGACAATAACATACATCAGTATTTACACGTTCTATTATCATCTACATCATTAAACAACAAGAATCAATTACAACATCATGATATTGATAGATATATTATATCACATCACGATAACAAAGATGTCTATCGGCCCAACCTACCCTGCAAGGTTAGGACCTCCAAGACACATAATCAACGCTCAAGTCCAGGATTCATCCGATTAATTTTGACCATTTAAGGTCTCAGGACTAGCAATTGTTCTGAAGAACATGGAGATACCTATAACCAAATCAAATCTAGACTCAGGACTAAAGTGACAGTAAGATTTTGATCATAACGCAAATTAAGCATTCAAGTACTCATTATTTTAGACAAGGTTTCCTTCCTTTAACATTTCAAGAAACACAATATTTCATCATCTAGATAATATTTCTTCTCGCCATGAATAACATCATCTAATTAATATCCACCATTAATAATTAATGTTCACCATTAATAATTAATATTCACCATTATACCATCATATAATTAATATTCACTACCTAAACAAAAGTACCAACCCTATAAGATTACAAATCCAATATTTTTCACTATCTAGATAAAATAATCTACTACTTAAAGATACCACATAAATTTATATTCATTATTTAACAATTTTCTTCCATTAACGAATATGAACAAAACAACAATTTATTCACTATCTAACTAGAGTACCACAAGAGTTTATATGTATGACCTATAATAATTTCCAATAATCAATCCTACCATATGAGCAAATTGAAAGGTACAACATGCCAATTAACTTAATTACAAGCTCAAACCNAAAACAACAATTTATTCACTATCTAACTAGAGTACCACAAGAGTTTATATGTATGACCTATAATAATTTCCAATAATCAATCCTACCATATGAGCAAATTGAAAGGTACAACATGCCAATTAACTTAATTACAAGCTCAAACCTCATTCAACAAAGTGTTCTAGTAAAAGGAGTCTTTGGAACTAAGTAAAGAGTTTACCACTAGGAAAATAATTAATAATCAAATAATCGTAAATTCAAGATCTTCACAATGGAGTTATAATACAACTTTAGGATTAATAGAATGTTATTCTAGTTCGAGATGGATATAATTACAAGTTATTTTTTACCTGCGATGGGTTATATATTAATTTCTAACAAGGAGTTGACAATTGGAGTTTCGAATTAGAAATACAAGTGTAAGATTCCATACTTGCGTTCTAACAACGCTTCTTCGTCACTCAACGATGACCAAAGGGTTCTTACCCAGATGGAAAGTAGATTTCGACACATAGATTGGGATAAGGTAAATCGAGTCCAAAGGTAAGGAGAGTTTCGTGAATGGTAATTAAAAACTGCAATTCCCAAAACTTCTGCACTTGGAAGAACTCACTCAGGTCTGGTGAAAGACTATCAGTGTTACGGAGATACAATTAAAGACTAACCAAACAAACACAGTATGAAGAACATAAGTAAACGATATCCACGATATTGCTTCACACCAGAAATATCAAATGGAATTATGGTTCCGCTACAACCATCTGGAGGTTAACTAAACGATAAATTAACCGAGAGGCTAGTGAGATCTGCAGTGGATCTAGGTCTTAGATAACACAAAACTCTTGTTATTTATATACAACTACTCACATGAGCAAGGGAGTGAACGGTTTTATTAAACTTGATTACGAGAATTCAATAACAGAGGCATTTTAACTTTAATTCTTAGAAATTCATTAAATAATCGGTGATCATAATAATTCGCACTCAGGAATTCAAAATACACAACGAAATGCCTTCCTAAAATTTTGGATTGTTGTTTAGTTTGCAATGACCCCATTTTTTAAAAATTTGAAACCGCAATACGTTTTTCATTGATAACATAAAAATAAAACAACTTAAATTGTTGGCGGATCCAAACTATTGGTTTCCAGAACCCACTAGAGAAATAACGATCTTATGGAAGATCAACCTTGATTAATTTAAGCAACAATTAACAATTACATAATCAGATTCTAATTGTAATGACCATACAAACACAATCAGAATTGTAATTTCATTTACAATGAAAACGAAAAACTTAAATTCGGTGGTGCAATGACCTTCGAAAATCCAATGTAATACTGATCGAAACTTTGGTTAAATATACATAGATCCAACGAATTATATTTTAAAAAAAAACTTGCACCTCCAATACAACACAATGACCACACATAAATCAAAATTCTTGAACTGCAATGGATTCGCACCCTTCTGGGCATGTCAAATTGAAAGAAAAAAAAAAAAAACAATCACAGTCTGTTGTGACGCAACAACAATATTTCAGAATCGTAATATATATTCCAAGCAAATTTCAACTTCGAATTTTGTTTTAAGGATTCCAACACATCAATGATTTAACTTTTCGAAAAGTTTTAATCTTGGCAGTGACCATTGCAAATTTCTAGTTTCCAGAATTAAAACATGATACCCAATCAAAGAACTTCTAAATTTTGAATCAACATTTAAACTATTGATTTAAAATACCATATGAATATTGATTCAAACTAACAATAGAATTTACAAAATCATTCGAAATCCCCATTCAGAATTGCAATCAACTTTTAGCGATAAACAAATCCTCTAAGGATTAGATCTATCATTTAGTTGGTAGAAACACAAAAATTTTGGCTTCAAGAAATTTTAATTAAATTCTGCAACTGCTTTAACCATTTTAATATACAATTTTATCATACTACATATAATTCAAAATAAAATACCGGAACCAATGAAGTCTTCGAGTTGATGGTGTCCTTCAAGACTTGCGCTCCTTGAGTACTTCATCTTTCTAATCACCAAAACTTCACCGATACCTCCCATCCAATTCTAGGGGTACTCTTCTTCCCCCTTAGCCCCCGCCCCCACCTCCCTGCCCCCCGAGCCACAAAGAAGCCACACACAAGAAACCAACAAACAATATCTCCAAGGCTTGCCTTGTAAGAAAGAGCTTCTACTCTTTCTTCAAGCTTGGTATCCCAACTCTCACAAGTAAAACACAATCCACAAAATTTTGGCAGCATAACATTACCAAGTAAAAGAGAGATCCATTCCCCTTCTACCACATTTGTTTTATAGAAAAATCCCCAATGACACATGTCCCCATGAACAATTAATTATATTTTTAATTAATTTAATTAATATTATTCACCCACACACTTGTCACACTCTCCCCAAGTTGCACAAGTAATTACCATTTTTATTTTACTTAAAAAGCCAATTTCCCTCACATTCCCCATTGTATTCCAATTTTTGCTCTTAGTTGTCCCTTTGTTCCCCAAATTTTCATTTACTAAGTGTCTCCTAACTAGATCTTAGTTAGAGTTGGATTATGAGTCTTCTTCTAGTTAGACTAGTGGTAGGTTGACTCAAGATTCTATTCCATGTGTACTCCTATTCTCTCATATTATTATTTCTTCTATTTTAAAAAACCATTTTATTAATTTCATGCACACATGTGCATTTTATTTTAACCTTTAAATTTTATTCCTCTTCTTTCCTAGAGTTTTATTATATTCTCAAATATTTTAATTTATGTCATAATTCATTCAGTCCTTTATTTAAATTTATACTTAGACTTAGGATTAGACTTAATAATTTACTATTTAATTAAATATTTTATTCTAACAAGGTCCAATCATTTCAATGTTTTCTAGGCCAGCTAGATTTATTGACTCAAGTTTTAATTGTTGGATTACTGAGAAGGGGGGTGAATCAGTAATAGAGAAATATAATCTTTTTTCACCATAAAATGCAAGTGTTATATCAATGTAGTATTATCATCCAATAGTTGCAAAGTAAATAAACAATGAACAAATGATCAATCACACACATACATAGTACACCAACTTTTTACGTGGAAACTCAAAGCGGGATAAAACCACAGAATACTTTTTCTTACATGTATTTAAGAATTACATTCATTGGAAGCACCTACTTCCTTTGTTTTCCAGCTGCAACTGGAGGGAGGCTCCGACCCCCTAGTTTCTCAGGCTATAACCTGAGGGAAGCTCCAACTCCCCAATTCTCTGGCTACAACCAGAAGGAGGCTACAACCCCCTATATTCTCTGGCTACAACCAGAAGGTGGCTACAACCACATGTCCTTTCCCCTTCCAACCGCCCTGGTATATAAGTAGAATGATGGAACCACTGTCACACTATCACTGTGAGATATATTGTTGTAAACCTGTACCAATCAACCTACACCAAACAACCTGTACCAATAAATTTAACCATGCATCAACCTATACTCAAGCTGTACCATAAACAAATGCATCAACCTATACTCAACCTGTACCATAAACAAGTGCATCAACCATGCATCAAACTGTACTCAACCTGTACCATAAAAAAGTGCATCAACCTTGCACCAACCTGTACCAAACAACCTGTAATCAACCTGTGCCATAAACAAGTGCATCAACCATGCACCAATATGTACCTCGACTTGTACCATGAATAAGGGCATCAACCATGCACCAAACCTGTACAAATAACCTGTCACAACAACCTTTCCAAACAAATTATCACAACAACCTATCTCATCAATCTTATCAGCCAAATCAAATCTACTCACTAAGATTAATCACAAGGTCAACTCTCAAAGATGTGCATCAACCAAGCATAACACAACAACTCATAATCATCACCAAGATCAATATGTGCTTCTAATAATATACCAATACAAGTATGATACATCATCCATAAACCATGTGTCAACAATACTACGCCACAAAACCTATTTTCCACAGAGTGTAACTCCAAAAATACAACGACCCACAAGCTGAAATTCATACCACAGCTGCTTGGATATGTTTCCTCAATGGCCTCCCAATTTCAATGTCTGAATCATTCTAGAAAAAAATGTTATTGAAAAAATGGTGAGATGACCTGTAAATAACATACCTTAGAAAGCATCATCAAAAGAATTTGTCCTCCCTTGAATTTCGGCCTTCTTTACTTCACCTTCCCTCTAAAATTCGGCTTAGATATCCTTTGGTTACCTCAGTCACCTGTAGATATTCAATATGCTCAAGTGTGATTAAAATGAGAGAGTCTTGCCTATTATTTATATTTCCATGTAGCTTCCTCAATAGGTTACCTTTTAACCATCTTAACCCAATTTATTTATTTTAGGGCTAACCCACTTCTAACCACTTTCCATAATTATAAAGTTCTCCATTTACTTTATTATTTAAATAATCCTCCTTGACTTTGTCACCTCACTTTATTCTTTAAATAATCATCTTTGACTTTGTCACTTCACTTTATTATTTAAATAATCCTCTTTGACTTTGTCACTTCACTTTATTATTTAAATAATTTCTTCTTTGCAAGCACTTTGACTTCTTTGACCTTTTGGGGCTTCAAGCCAACATATGAGAGTCCTCCAAATTCGTAAGGCCATAACTCTCAAACCGTGAGGAGTTATGCGACTTTCCACATACCACCAAAAATGGCATGACATGTACTATCCATCTAGAATAGTATTACCTACAAATATATCAAAACTCATACCATTATACATCAAACAAACTTGGGTTTATTACTCAAACCTAGGTTCTTCAACTTCACATGGCCATAACTCTCTAACCATGAGGAGTTATGTGATGTTCCACATACCACCGAAAATGGCATGACATGTACTACCCATATAGAATAGTCGTACCTTCAAATATATTAAAATTCATACCATTATACATCAAACAAACTTGGGTCCATTACCCAAACCTTTGTGCAACTGGAATTTCTCCAAGTGTTGACATCAATCACTAAGGGTTGACATCAATATACAATATCACTCTCAAATGGTTGACATCAATGAAAACCAACAATCCATACCAACTGTCCATCAACCTAAGACAATTGTTTGACAATCTCCACCTTTGGCATTGATGGCAACACCAACATTGATGGAAACACTTAGTCATGATAACATTCATGCGTATACTCCTCATAAATGTTTCTATGTCTCCCCCTTTGACATCAATGGAAAATGGTATCTCACTTTGGGGTTGCTCCCCCTGACTGAACTCTCTTTGGGTTGCTCCCCTGTCTACATGTCTTTGTTCTCTCTCTCCAATAATTTCTATCCTGCATCTAATAAATATCCCCCCCTTTGTCATCAATGGAAAAAGTATCTTTCGATCTGGGGTTTCTCCCCCCTAATTGAAATTTCCTTGGGGATACTCCCCCTGACTGAACTCTTCCTGAAACTAATTTCCCAACCTAAATTGTCCTATTTGTGGTGTTTCCTCGTGTACATCTAAGACATATAAGATAAGCATTCAAAAGAATTCATTTTGGAGTAGAAATTACTCCTAGTCTCTGGAAAAGATACTCAAAGGTTTTCAGTGGAAGAGTTTTTGTAAAGATTTCTGCCACTTGTTCTTTTGTGCCCACATATTCAACTCTTATGTTATTCTCTACAACCTATTCCCGTAGAAAGTGATACTTGATTGGAATGTGATTCGTCTTGGAGTGCATCACTAGGTTATTTGAGATACTAAAGGCACTTGTATTATCACAATATATTGGAATGGGCTCATCATACTCAACTTGTATATCTGTCAGAGTTTGTTTCATCCATAGAACCTATGTACAACATGTTGTTGTTGCAATAAACTCTGCCTCACCTGTAGATAAGGATATTGATGATTGTTTCTTGATTAACCATGATACTAAACATTCACCCAAATAGAACGTTGCTCCATTGGTTCTTCATCAGTCAACAATGCAACCTACCCAATATGCATATGTGTACGCAATAAGTGATAGATCATTTCCTTTTCGATACCATAATCCAAACTCTTATGTTCCTTTGAGATATCTGAAAATCCTCTTCATTGTTAATACATGTGATTCCTTTGGTGTTGCTTGAAATCGTGTCACATGTCCAATTACATGCATTACATCTGGTCTGCATGATGTCACATAAAGTAAGCTACCAATCATTGACCTGTATTTCCTCTAGTCTATAGACTTTGAATCATTATCTTTGCTCAACGTGCAACTGGTTTGCATAGGAGTGGTAACTAGTTTACAATCTTCCATTCCGAACTTCTTTAGCATTTCTCTGATATACTTATTTTGAGAAATAAAAATTCCTTGGTTTCTTTGACATATCTGAAGACCCAAAAATAAGGATAGTTCTCCAAGTAATGACATTTCAAATTCATTATGCATATCCTTTGCAAATTTCTGGCTTAACCTGTCATTAGTACTTACAAAACAATATCATCAACATAAATTTCAATTAATAAAATACTACCTTGAGTTACCTTGATGTAGAGGTTGTTGTCTGTGCTTCCTTTCCATAGTTCGTATGGAGTTTTGTCATTGTTGTTTCTAAGCATTACTCTGTTTTGAATGTGAAGTGTTATATGCATTGCATGTGTCTAAAAAATATCTGTCAATTTGGAATCCATTAGCATTGTTCAAGCCATTTCCTGTGTAATTATCATCCATTATGATAATGTTCCTTTGTCTGTGAACAACTCTCTGAACCAATCTCTGAATCCATGCTCTCGTCCACTTTCATATATCTGTCCAAACCTGTTAAGTATTCTTACAAATCCATCTCTGTCCATACTTTCCAAGACTCTACTTGTGCAATTTTCCATAATGTTGACCCATTTATCATTATACTATCATGAAGTCTTGATTAATCTATCAAACTGTACTTCTGCGAACTGACTGCTCTGGATCTATCTTCTCAAACTCTGCAAGCTGCTAGAAGGATGGTTCTTTGGTCTGTCACAACTATCTCATAGACTCCCCCTGTCTAATATTCATATTACTTGGGAGTCTGTAAGTCGGATGGCTCAGAACAATTCCTACTCTGATGTGTATTCATCATCATCTTCATTGGTAGATTCATCATCTCTCTGAGCTCTGACTTCTTTCTTTCTGTCTATGGATTCATCTTTCACTACAATACCTAAAATTATAATCTCTTGAACATGTTCCTTATTTACTTTTCCTTCTTTTCTTTCATTTATTTTCCAAACCTTTCTATATATGATATTCTTCTATTTCTCTATAGATTTTTCTTCATCTCGTTTTATTGTCAATCTTGCGATCTCTAGGACCCGGTCTTTGTTCACCTGTTCTTCCTATTTTCTTATCCATAATTTCTTATATCTGATATCAATATTCTTTTTCATGGAAGTATCGATCATGTTTCTACAATCATGAGCTATGTGTCCATAGTTATGACATTTGCAACATTCAATGTTACGTGGGGCCACATAGACATTTCTTGCTTGAAAATTTCTTTTATAATCCCTGCAATCTGCAACCTTATGTTCAAAGTTAGTACAATAAAAACAATGACCATAAAAGAAATTTGCATACCTGGGAGTGAATGATCTTCTTTGTGGTGTAGTCCTTCTAAATTTATGCCTTGACTGATCATGATCATGATTGAAGCTTCTTTGTGGCTTGAACATGGATGGTCTTATTGAAGATGTATCTTTATTAGTTTTCTTAGATTCTGGTTGACCATGATTCCTTCCT
>SNQJ01S0056474.1:34340-57656 GCA_010110895.2 Picea sitchensis | reverse complement strand
GCTAGAGTTTGATCACCGTATACAACATAAGCGAAACCAAGATGCATTATCTTTGAATCAATACTTGTTGCACTTAACCAACGTAATCCAGATTTATATAAACATATTGATTTTCTTCCACACATTGATGTCTAATACTATCAAAATTGTTGCATCCAAATCCGTGTTGCCTTTTTCCAGCAGAAATACAAAATTCATTGTTGTTTTCATAGTCAAAATTAAAATATCAATCAAAACACTTACAAGTATTTAATAAATGTATACTTTAATACATTGTTTTAACATTGAAAGTATTCATTGACAAAACACAGACAAATTGATATAAATTAAGACTCAAAATTGGAGTCTAAGAGTTTACCAAGGTTGTGGTGCTACTAGCATCACAACTTTGGTAAACTTAGTAGATCCTTTATCCATAGTAGAATAGGTAGAGTCCTCAACAAAAACACATTCTAATGGAGGTGGGAAAAGGGGGAGGGCAATGTCGGGCATCACTTCTACCTTCTTTGCATTGGTTTAAACGTTTTAAACCAATGCAAAGGGGGTAGGGATGATGCCGAAAATCGTCCTCCCCCCTTTCCCACCCTCATTTAAACCAATGCAAAGGGGGGAGGGGTGATGCCCGACATCGCCCTACCCCCTTTCACACTGCCAATACCCTTATATCCATAATTTAAACTGGAAAGATTTCAACATCACCCCTCTTCCCTTTCCCACCCCCCTAGCCTTATACCCATAATTTAAACGGGAAAGATTTCATATTTTTAAAGTATAGAGTTGGGTAAAATGTTATTGTAATAAGAAATGTTAATGAAGAAGTAGATTTTTTTGGATACATCTAAACTATTAATATTTTTTAATGAAGGATTTGGAATTTATAAATTAAGAAGAAAATTAAACAACCAACCCAAAAAACCATTGTTATATTTTAAAAAAATAGATAAAAAATCACTAGATTATAAATACAATAATCATAAATTNAATATTTTTTAATGAAGGATTTGGAATTTATAAATTAAGAAGAAAATTAAACAACCAACCCAAAAAACCATTGTTATATTTTAAAAAAATAGATAAAAAATCACTAGATTATAAATACAATAATCATAAATTTCTTCCAACTACAGACAACTCACTCAATTCATTATAAAGTGGAAAAATCCTTCACTGTAAAGTAGAAAAATACATTCAACAAAAAAAAATAGAAATACATAAATATTTTTTCTTAATGAATACATATATTAATATTTTTACGATAATATATACAATTTATTAAAACCATTGTTATATTTTTTTTAAAATGAATAAAATTCACTAGATTATAAATACAATAATCATAAATTTCTTCCAACTACAGACAATTCACTCAATTCATTGTAAATTGGATAAATCCATTCAACAATGAAAATGAAAATACATAAATAATTATTTTAACTAATACATATATTAATTTTTTTACAATCATATATAAAACTTATTAAAATAAAATTTGACGCTCTCTATGTAACACCCCAGGTTTTGAACCCCCATTTTAAATAATGTATTGTTACAATGCTGATAGGACAGGGTACCCAAACAATTATTAAAAGGCCAGTGTGCCCAAGACATGTAATGTTTTCTATCATTATTAATAATAAATACATGGTTGGTTGCTAGACGGGCAAGGACTAGAGTTATAGGGGGCTATGATTCCACAAGAGAAGGGGCTTGAGGGGCTAAGTGTTATTCCTATGTTAATTACCCTTTTTGCCTAAAGGAGGGGATCAGTTACGTGAGCTTCTTGGGGAAGGCCAAGGAGGTTCTTGATTTCCCCACAAAGTTACTTAAACATGCCTCTGGTCTGATGGGGGGGTTCGACTGATGGCTTGTTCGTTGATTTCCTGTACGTTCATTCATTTCCCTCATGCACTTTCATGCACCCACTTACCCATTCATTGATCCATCCTCATCCGCGTTTTGGCTTGGTAAAGGGAACCGAACTGCTGAAGATTAGCCACGGGATAGTTGGTTGTAGTGGTCGTTGGTGTGATCCAGCCGTGATTTGAGGCTTGCATTTCTGAGATGCGTTGGCCTATGTCCAGTGTTGCTCATAGTGGCGAGTCCCGAGAGTTACAGCATTGAGATTCTAGACCAGTTGTGTTGGAGCCCGAATAAGGAGAAGGACTACCTGAGGGATTGCGTGACAGAGAAGGGTGGAAGTCCATTCTCTCGGGTGGTGCAAGCTGGGTAGAAGAGAGTTGGGTACTTGGATTGCTGTGAGAGTTGGGAAGCCTGTGAGAGCTTGGGTGCTGACTGGTTTGGGAAGCCAAGTAACAGTCTGGAACCGTCCTTGTGGATTCATAGCCCTAGCTCGGGGGTGACATTGTTGTTGAGATTTGGAACAATAGTGTCTACGGTTGGGTAGAACGTCCCTGGTCTGCAGCCAGTTGGTGTCATCTTTCATAAAGATAGGTGCTCTCTGTTATGGTATCATCTGCATGTATATGAATGTATTTTCATTGTATATTTAATTATCGTTTAACTGAATCTTTAGACTATGCATGCTTGTTGGATATTGTTGTGCATGTCGTTAAAGTCTTTCCTTTTATGCATCCTTAAATTTTAAAAAGGTATAGATAAGAGAAAGAAGTCCAAGGGCGGGCTTGAAGGTAGCGTACCCTGGCCTATGGGTGGCTGGGTATGTTACAGTTTGGTATCAGAGCTTTTGGTTGAAACACCGGGTCGGTACAGGCCAGGTCTGTTGGTCAGAGTCTCGGGGTCGAGATTGAACTCTGATCGTGGATTTGAAAATCTCAGGAGGAATGGCATTGCAGAATATACGCAGGAGTTATATTGTTAGAGATCAGTGTAAGGGGATCAAAGGATCATGACTGTCCCCCTTCGAATTCGGGAGCGATCGCCACTGTAGGATCATGAGAGATCTGGGATTGTTGGATCGGAGGACGGGTGAATAGGGGTCGTCCGATGTAAAGGAAGCAAGAGTTAAGGTCACCATCGTCAGATCCTGTGGGAGAGAGAGATCAACGGACATGAGGCATTGCGGGGAACCAAATTGCACGGGAGATAATTTCCCAAGGCAGTCCCGCAATCCAAACCACAGTTTCACCAAGGGGTTATGTGTCAACATCAGGAGAATTGCAGGGCGAAAAGCGGGTTAATCCAAACTGTCGATGTGTGCCCCCACAAATTGAAAGGCATGCAGTGATGTGACATGTTAGTACTCGAGCGACGAACCTCCGAAGAGTAGAAGTAGCTGGGGATCGTCGATTTGTAGGAGGACACGCGTCAACCGATCGTGTGCTATGGGTGAAAGCACTCCGGGAAAAGGTGAGCAAGGAGAAGTTGAGAATTGAGATTTTCGGACCTCGAAGATCCAAAGTGAATTGCAGTCGTCTGATCAGGAGGACACGTGGCAGAAATCTGCGCACTTCAGGGAAAATTGACGGTTGAGAGTTGAGTTCTCCGAAGTACAAAGACCCGAAGAAACACGTGTCAGTATATTGCGATCTTCAGATAAAAACATTTCGGAAAAAAATTGAAGTTTGAGTTTTCTGAAGTCCGAAGACCTGAAAGGATCTCAGCCATTGATCTGCCGAGAGCCATGCGTCACCAGATCCAGAGCTTCGGATAAAATCCAGTGGGGCCATATAAGTTTTGAGGTTTGAGATTTATGAATTCCGAAGAGACGAAGTAAGCCTCAACCGTCAGAGTAAGGAGGACATGTGGTGCAGATATGTGGACTCCGGGTGAAGACCCGAAGTGAATCTAGTTGTCCGATCTAGAAGGACACATGGTGACAAATTGGCCAGTTCGGGAATTTGGAGTTCGGGAGAATTGGAAGTGTTCCAGTTTGGAAACTCCCGAAGTCTCGAAGCCCAAAGAGTCGAAGTGATGGGGCACGATGACATCATCTAGAGGTGATGTGGATCCTAGAATTCCCAAAGTGATGTGGCTTGCAAACGTCCCCTGGGATGACGTGGACACATGGGATGTGTGCCACGTGTCAGTAAGTTTTGAGCATATGGAGTATTGAAATGCCAGTTAGAACATGACACATGTCACCCACCCGATTGGGCCACATGTTCGCTTCCATTATTTCCCCACGTGGCGACAGATCGTGTCGTCCAAAGACTGGGCACTCTAGTGGGGGAAAGATGTGACAGGTTGCATTGGGTCGAAAACTCCCGAAGGCCCGAAGGTCGAAGTACATATCGTTGATTCCAGAAGACACACGTCGAAGGATCGTCGACTTCGGATAAAATCACTCTGGGAGAACGTGTAGGAGGAAATTTTGAAACTTCTGAAGCCTGAAGAGCCGAAGCAATTCACAACCATTGATTTGTGGGAGGACACTCGTCGGCATATCATGAACTCAGAGTAAAAGCATTCTGGGCGGAGGCAAGCGAGGAAAGTTGAGACCCCCGAAGCGCGGAGTCCTGAAGTGGATCTCGATCGTTGACCGTGAAAGAGAGCGAGGACCGTTGATCCGGTCCTAGCTGAAAGTTCTGAAGTTCCGAAGCTCTGGACAAGCGCTTTTTCAACTAAGCGCAGGGTCATGGCCATGGTCATATTCATATTGAGAGCTGAGGGAAGGAGGGATAAGGGTCGAATTGGTGGTCTTCGAGACAGAAAGGTACCAAGGAAGGATTTACTCATGGTTTCTAGTCGTGGTCACCTGGAAAGGTGGTTTGAAGTAAGCGCCTACGCGGGATGAAATTATGTGACAGCCAAGGATAACAGGACATTGTTATTTTTGGATAATGGGGATACGATCTCCATGAACAACAAAAAAAAAAAACGAGACATGTAGCATGGTTTGGTAATTTTTTTTATCATATGCATAATTCTAACAAAATGGTCGCTTGCACATTTTGCAGAATTAAGGGGTCTAAACACATCAACTCAAAATGCGTATTGAGGAAATGGAAGAAGGCGAGGGAGCCTCCAGCCATGATAAGGAGGCCGAAGGCTAGAATACCAGAGTTGGTAATGTAGAGACAGAGTCCAATGGACGCAAGGGAAAAGGAGAACAGGAAATGTTAATAGAAACGGTAAGAATTCTAGAGATGGAAGTGCAGAGCTACAAAGCAGACAATGAGAGACTAATGAGAGAGAAATGTCAGATAAATGCTCAAGTGTTGTAGATCTTAAATCAGTTGCAGAGACAAACAAAGAAGGGATCAAACTCAATACAAGAGGAAGAAGGCAAGTGCCATGAAAGAAGGGATGATCGTGGAAGAGCTGGTTATTCCAGAAGTTATAACAGAGCTCATGGGCACCCCTCACCTCCTTACTCAGAAAGAAATTTGTATGCATCGGATGATCCCATAAGGAGTCTAAAGGTGTGTCCTATCAGACACCAAAGGAGGAAACAAGAGGTAGATAGTTTGCAAGGAGATTTGAGGAAGCTCAAGCCACCTTCCTTTGAGGGTGAAAAAGAAAGGGAAGATAGCATGGTTGCTTGGGCTCAGGAGATATTTTTAGTTGCATAACTATTCATCAAATCTGGAAGCCAGGATTGCCACCTATCATTTACATAGGAAATTTGCAATGTGGTGGGACCAAATGAAGCAAGTGGAGCACATTAATGAAAGTAGGATCACTTGGAAGTAGTTCAAGAATTACTTCCAGAAGGAGTACCTCTTAGAGAATTTCTATGACAAGAAAATGCAGGAATTCTTTGAACTTGGGTTGGGAAGCATGACTATGGCAGAATGGGAGAAGGAGTTCTTGGGATTGTTAAAGTATGTCAAGTTCATTGGTGATGAGAAAGTGAAAATACAGAGATTTCTAAGTGGATTGCTAGCCTTTTATAAGGAAAAGATAAAGTATGATTATCCCAGGACCTTGATCGAAGCCATCAAGAAGGCTAAATACATGTATGAGCAAGGCCAGGGAAGAGAATCTTTGGAGAAATCTTGAAAGGAAAAGAAAAATGTGAAGTCCGATCAGAGGAGGAAAGGATTCAAACCTTCCTTCAATAGGAATGAGCCTAATAGAAATCATCAAGATCAGTATGCTAAGGGAGATTTCAAGAAGGAAGATTCCTTGGGAAAAAAGGGAAGACCACCAATCAAATGTTGGGGATGCAAGGAAGATCACATGTACAAGGATTTCCCACACAAAAAGAACATAGTGAATATTGTACACAACATCCAAGAAGCTACAACAGTCGAATATATGGGAAGAATCTATGCATCTTTAAATGATCAACAAGCAGAGTACCAGTCCAATATGATCGAGGTGGAAGGTAAGATCATAAATTATCTTGTTGCTATTTTGATTGATTCAGGATCAATTCATTGTTACATTGATCCTAAGATAGTGGATAGATTATATTTGGATAAAAGTAAAATTGGAAAATAAAGTTTGGTTTAGTTAGCCACTGGAACCAAAAGAAGAATCCATGACATGGTCAGAAGTTGTTCCATAAGTCTTAATGGCGTGAATACTAGTATTGATCTAAATATCATATCATTGGGGTCTTATGATATTTTGATTGGAATGGATTGGTTGTACAAGCATCATGTTGTCCTAGATTGTCATAATAAGACATTTACATGTCTTGATGGAAATGGAAAACAGAGCACTATGAAAGGAGTTCCAAGACCCATCACTATAAGGGAGATTTCAACCTTACAGCTAAAAAGATGTTTTAGGAAAGGATGTAAATTGTATGAAGCTCATGTGGAAGAGCCAAAAAATTCAAAGGGGCCAAGCCTCGAAGATTTCTCGGTGCTATGGGAATTTGAAGATGTATTCCAAGAAATACCAGGATTTCTACCAAGGAGGGAGATAGATTTATCAATTGATTTAGTGCCAGGAGCTGCCCCGGTGTCAAAAACACCTTACAGAATGAGCACACCAGAGTTAAAAGAATTACAAATGCAGTTGTAGGAATTGTTGAAGAAAGGGTACATACGACCAAGTGTTTCACCTTGGGGAGCACCAGTACTTTTTGTCAAAAATAAGGATGGAACCTTGAGGCTGTGTATTGACTTTTGACAGCTTAACAAGTACACTATAAAGAACAAGTATCCTCTACCCCGAATTCATGACCTCTTTGATCAGCTAAGAGGAGAAAAGATATTTTCAAAGATTGACCTGAGGGCAGGATACCATCATGTAAGAATCAAGGAAGAAGACATTCATAAGACAACCTTTAGGACCAAGTATGGGCATTATGAATTTGTAGTGGTGCCATTTGGATTGACCAATGCACCAGCTGTCTTCATGTGCTTAATGAACGACACATTCAAAAATTATTTGGATAAGTTGGTCATAGTATTCCTGGATGACATACTTATCTATTCTAAGTCTGAAGAGGAGCATGAACATCACTTAAGACTGGTATTGCAAGTACTGAGAGAACATCAGTTGTATTCCAAGTTGAGTAAGTGTTCTTTTTATCAAAAGCAGATCCATTACTTGGGACACATTATTTCAGAGCAGGTCATAGCAGTAGATACAGAGAAGATCGAAGCCATTAGAGGATGGCCAACACCCATAAATGTGTCAGACGTCATATCTTTTATGGGATTAGATAGATACTATAGAAGGTTCATAGTAGGGTTCTCTAAGATTGTTCATCCCATCACTTATTTGCAAAAGAGGGGAACTAAATTTGAATGGACACTCAAGTGTGAAAATAATTTTAATCTGTTGAAGGAATTACTTACTAGTGCACATGTGTTAAAGATTGTTGACCCAAATGAAAGTTTTGTGGCATGTACAGACGCATGTAAGGAAGGACTTGGGGGAGTCCTCATGCAAATGGACATGTTATTGGATATGAGTCCAGAAAGTTTAAGGAACATGAGAGGAACTATGCCATGCATGACTTGGAACTTACTTCCATTATTCACGCCTTGAGGATGTGGAGGCATTATCTTATGGGGAAGAAATTCAAATTAAGGACAAACCACATTGGCCTAAAGTATATTTTTGAACAACCAACATTGAATGCCAAGCAAACAAGATGGCTAGAATTTTTAAGTGAATATGACTTCGATATCAAGCATATCAAGGGAAATGAGAATAAAGTTTTCGATACACTTAGTAGAAGAGTGCATACTATGCATGCTATTGTTGTAAATATGCATCAGTCATACTTGAAGAGCAGAATTTTAGACGGTCTTGTTACAGATTAGCATTACCTACAGGTAAAGGAAAGCTTACAACAAGGAGATGTACAACAGAAAATAAAGGAGTATGAGATAAGGGAAGACAGATTACTCATGCATAAAAATAGAATCTATGTTTCTAGTTCTGGAGAACTAAGGAATTTGGTATTGAAGGAAATGCATGATGTTCCTTATGTTGGACATCCCGGTTACCAGAAAACAATTATAACAGTAAGAAGCCAGTTCTTTTGGCCGGAAATGAAGAAAGATGTTTCTAATTACATCTCTCGATGTATGGAATGTCAGAAGGTGAAGGCTGAGCATAGGCACCCAGCGGGTTTGCTGCAGCCATTGCCAATCCCAGAGAAGAAATGGGAAGTGATCACCATGGATTTCATCACAGGATTATCCAGAACAAATAAGCAACATGATTCAATCATGGTGGTGGTTGAAAAATTAGCAAAGGCTACTCATTTTGTGCCTGTGAAGACAATGCATACAACGGTTAATATTGCATAATTTTTTATGAAGTAAATCGCTAGGTTGCATGGGATACCTAGGACAATAGTCTCAGACAGAGATACAAAGTTTACCTCCAATTTCTAGAGGGGATTGTTTAAAGGATTTGGCACAAATCTAAACTTTAGCACGACATATCATCCCCAGACAGATGGGAAAACAGAGAGAGTCAATCGAATAATTGAAGATATGTTGAGAATGTATGTGATGGATAAGCCATCTAAGTGGGAAGGTTACTTACACTTGATTGAGTTTGCATATAATAATGGGTTTCAAGCTTCATTAAGAAAAAGCCCATTTGAAGCCTTGTATGGTAGGAAATGCGATACTCCAGTAAGTTGGGACAACCCAGCAGATAGAGTGGTACTTGGGCTGGAGTTGCTCAAGGACATGGAAGACCAGGTGGCTAAGATCCAGTAGAATTTAAAGGCAACTCAGGATAGACAGAAAGTTTATGCAGACAAGAACAGGACAGCTAGAGAATTTAGAGTAGTGGAGCATGTACTTTTGAAAGTGAAGCCCAAGAAAAGATCTTTGAAATTGGGTAGTTGTACAAAGTTGGCAACCAGATTATGTGGTCCATTTGAAATATTGGACAGAATAGGGCCAGTTGCATACATGCTTGCATTGCCTTCTTCCATGAATGTGAATAATGTATTTCATGTATCTTTACTAAAGAAATATGTACATGACCCTAACCATGTTATTTATTGGCATCTGATTCAGGTAGAGACAAAGGGAGATTTTCAGGTTCAGTCAGTGCGAGTATTGGACAGAAAAGTCAAAATGCTCTGGAATCGAGTTATAGAGCTAGTAAAAGTTCAGTGGGCCTGCTACGGTCCTGAAGATGCTACTTAGGAGCATGAAGATGCCATGCGGGCAGAGTACCCATAGCTTTTTGAATAAATTTGAGATTTTGATCTCTATTTTGTATATGCACTGAGGACCGTGCCAAAATAAGGGGGAGGGGATGTAACACCCCAGGTTTTGAACCCCTATTTTAAATAATGTATTGTTACAATGCTGAGAGGCCAGGGTGCCCAAACAATTATTAAAAGGCCAGTGTGCCCAAGACATGTAATGTTTTCTATCATTATTAATAATACATACATGGCCGGTTGCTAGATGAACAAGGACTAGAGTTATAGGGGGTTGTGATTCCATAAGAGAGGGGGCTTGAGGGGCTACATGTTATTCCTATGTTAATTACCCTTTTTTCCTAAGGGAGGGGATTGATTACGTGAACTTCTTGGGGAAGGCCAAGGAGGTTCTTGATTTCCCACAAAGTTAATTAAACCCACCTATGGTCTGATGGGGGGTTCGACTGATGGATTGTTCGTTGGTTTCCTGCACGTTCATTCATTTCCATCACGCACTTTCATGCACCCACTTACCCATTCATTGATCCATCCTCATCCGCGTCTTAGCTTGGGAAAGGGAACTAAACTATTGAATATTAGCCACATAATAGTTGGTTGTAGTGGTCGCTGGTGTGATCCAGCCATGATTTGAGGCCTGCATTTCTGAGATGTGTTGGCATGTGTCCAACGTTGCTCACAGCTGCGAGTCTTGAGAGTTCCAGCATTGAAATTCTGGACCAGCTGCGCTGGAGCTCGAAAAAGGAGAAGGATTGCCTAAGGGACTGTGTGGCAAAGAAGGGTGGAAGTCCATTCTCTCAGGTGGTGCAAGATGGGTAGAAGAGAGTTGGGTACTTGGATTGTTGTGAGAGATGGGAATCTTGTGAGAGCTTGGGTGCTGACTAGTTTGGGAAGCCAAGTAACACTCTGGAACCGTCCTTGTGGATTCATATCCCTAGCTCGGGGGTGACGTTGTTGTTGTTGAGATTTGGAACAGTAGTGTCTACGGTTGGGTGGAACGTCCTTGGTCTACAGCCAGTTGGTTTCATCTTTCATAAAGATAAGTGCTCTCTGTTATGGTATCATTTGCATGTATATGAATGTATTTCCATTGTATATTTAATTATCGTTTAATTGAATCTTTAGACTATGCATGTTTGTTGGATATTTTTGTGCATGTCGTTAAATTCTTTCCTTTTATGCATCCTTAAATTTTAAAAAGGTATAGATAAGAGAAAGAAGTCCAAGGGCAGGCTTGAAGGTAGTGTACCCCAGCCTATGGGTGGCTGGGTATGTTACACTCTATATATATTCCCATCAATTCATATCTATGTTTTTACATCTTAAGAAGATGTAATTTTATACATTTTGGAAAAATCTATTCAATAATGAAAATCAAAATACATAAATATTTTTTTTAACTAATACATATATTAATTTTTTTACGATCATATATAAAACTTATTAAAATAAAATTTGATTTTCTTTGTATATATTCTCGTCAAATCATATCTAAAGTTTTACATTTTAAGAAGATGTCATGTTTTAGACCAATGCAAATAAGGGGAGGGGTGATGCCCAACATCGTGCTCCCCCTTTTCCCACCCTCATTTAAACAAATACAAAGGGGGGTAGGGGCGATGATGGGAATATCCCTCCCCCCTTTCCTACCCCCGTACCCTTATACCCATAATTTAAACTAGAAATCTTTCGACTTTTTAAAGTATAGAGTTGGGTAAAAGTTTTTTGTAAATTTGGGATAACATTTTCTAAATTGAAGATTTTCTTCAACAATTTTGTTGTAAATGGAGGTTTTCAAAAGCATTTTCTTACTATATCAAAGAGTTTTTTTTTTAAAGTAAGTTTTATTGAAAAATTCATTTCAAATTCTATGTCTTTTTAGAATAAATTTTGTCATAAGGAAGTTTTTCTCAAGCAAAGTTTTTCAAAATCAATATTTTTTAACTTTTGTTTAACATCAATTTTTTATCCAAAATTTATTTTAAAGCAACTTGGTTTATTAAGCATTTTTTTCCAAGTTATTTAAGATATGATTTTTTTTAAAACCTTTACAGATTGAATAACCATGGACAACAAAAGGGAGTGGAAGAGAAAATATGATTGCACTCGAGATGATACTCGTCGTATAGAACAAACAAAAGAGAACTACAGAAAAAACAACAACAACAACATGCAAATATTGAAGGAACAAGTTATGATAATGTAATTAGAGATTTTCATCTTGACGTTCAACAAGAAAAAATCGAACCAAGTATGCATACATATTAAAGATAATGTTTAGAATTCAAATATTGTCTAATATAATTGATTGTAAATTGGAATTTATATTTTTCAAAAAAAAAAAAAAATTGTCTCGTAACATTGATGAATTTGTATAATAGATGCATTAAAATATTTTGGAAAGTCTAGAAAAAAATATCTCAGTATTGCATGTAGAGTCATACAAACAACATTTGTTTAATCTAGCAATGTAAAAAACCGTTTGACACAACATATGGAAAAAGTAATGGGTATCAATGTTTCATGGAAACCTGCATAGGAGACCTAGCTAAATAAAGTACAAACAAATCTTATTAAGAAAAGGACGAGAGATTCAATATGGAAGAATGAGAAAATATATTCACACTAATCAAATGAGCTAATCAATGTGAATACAATGAATGAGTGATATATACTCATATAGGAAAGAAAATTTCATAATTAAAAATAGAGAACAAGCAATGAGTTTTTCTTAAGAATGCATGCATAATAGTGATGGTCTAAAATAGAAAGTCTAAAATAGAACTAGCTATAGTTAACTACCACTGAACTAGTGAGTTGAAAATAGAAATATTGCCAACACCCCCCTCAACATCACTATGGAGTCATAAAAAATAAGTTCGAGCAACTAGGCCATATTAGGTACTCATGTACAATGCAACTAATGAACACTGAATGAAAATGAGGAAAGAGGGAAAACCACGTGGGAACAAAAACCCCCCTCAAAAGACAATGCATAAAAAAAAGAAAGGGTGTTTTGCAACCAATCATAGCAGCTAGGAAAATGTGTTCTTCACTCCAAGATGATCCCGCAAAGTCTGAAAATTCATCCCAATGAAGGTCTTGGTGAAGATGTCAGCAGTCTGTTCAGAGGAAGGATGGGACTGCAGATCAATTATCATGTCATGTACTAGATCTATGATGAAATGCATGTGGACCTCAACGTGTTTGGTTTGTTTCCATTGTACTGGATCTCTACAAAATCTTAGTGTACTCTGATTGTCACACCATATGACAATCGGATAGTGAAACTGGATACAAAGATCGATAAGGAAGTGTTGAAGCCAAATTTTCTGAATGACACAGTTGAGAACTCCTATGTACTCAGCCTCTGATGAAGATAAAGCAACGGTTGATTGCTTCTTACTTGACCAATAAATAAGGCTTGACCCCAAACTAAGAGTGTACCCTGAAGTGGACTTGTGATCTGTGTCATCTCCAACCCAATATGAATCTTTGAAGCCTATGAGATCCAATGCACAACCAACTACATAGTGAATCCCATAACTCATGGTTCCCTGAACATATCTAAGGATGTGCTTGGCATCCTTCACTACAACAAAACATGCAATTAGCATCAGAATTTAGTGTATTTTAGTTCATGAATTGGACACCTTTTTCAACGCAAAACTGGGCACAAACAAGACTATTTATAATTGCACCAGATTTAGCACCAAGACTAGAGCCAGGTTTAGCATCAGGAATAATGTTGGAAATTATTAGCTTCAGGTGTTGATTCCAGTTTTTCTTCTGATATGCCTTCCAATTTTGCTTCCAGTTTGGCTTCTAGTTTGGCTTCCAGTTTTACGTCCAATTTTGCTTATGATATGGCTTCCAATTTTTCTTCAAGTTTGGCTTCTGGTTTGGCTTCTAGTTTTACGTCTAGTTTTGCTTCTCGTTTGGCTTCTAGTTTTGCTTCCTATTTTGCTTCTAGTTTTTCTTCTAGTGTGGCTTCCAATTTTGCTTCCAGTTTGGCTTCTGGTTTGGCTTCTAGTTTTACGTCTATTTTTTATTCCTATTTGGCTTCTAGTTTTGCTTCCCATTTTGCTTCGATTTTTGCTTCTGGTTTGGATTCCAGTTTTGCTTCTAGTGTGGCTTCCAATTTGGCTTCCATTGTTGCTTCATCTTTTGCTTCCAAAAATGATTCTTGTTTTTCTTACAGTTATTAATTCAATATGTTTTATTTCAATTTAATTAGTTAAATATATCATGTCTCTTGAATAAATTATATTATTATATATTAAGTCATATAAATGCATTTGAAATATTTTATAGGATAACATTTATAAAAAAAATTTAGGGAAATGGACATCCATACAAATTAACAACATCATTATACTTATTAAATATCCATCAAAATAGAATATACAACATCCAATATATATAAAATAACAAGATATTTATTATAACATGATCATCATCTATAATTAAAACAAGTGAGTCAAATATCTATAATTTAAGTGAATTTAACAACATCCATCATGAACAATAAATAAAAACTATCATACATAACAAACTTGCATCCAAAAATCATCAACCACTTTCAATATATAAAAATTGACGAGTCAATACTAATAAGATCATCATCATATATAACTAAAACAAGTGAAAGTCAAATATGTCAGTATATCAATAACATGTGAAAATGATACATGTCCAACAATCGACATAAGTCAAAATGATACATCATGTACAAATGATATAAATAAAAATGATAAATTATGTGAGACAAAATGATACAAGTCAATGTGATATGTCATGTCCAAATGATATAAGTAAAAATGATACATGTCAAAATGATACAACTCAATAATATGGTACTAAAGGCCATGAAAATGATACATATGATAGTAACCATGAAAAGAGACATTATAACAATATATAAAAAAATGATCCATGATGCAGGCTATATGATCATGAATGTCACTAGTTGCTACCAACAACTGCATCATCATCGTGATCATGATCATGATCATCATCGTCATCTGCATCGGCATCGGCCTCATCATCATCTGTATCTGTGTCATCATGAACATCATCTGTCATCTCAACATCAAACCCAACATTATCTGGATCTATTTGATGAGGATCATCCAGATATTCTAGAAGATCCTTGTTCTGCAAAAAAAAACATTTAGAATGAAAATTTATTATTTATTTCATGCAATAATTAATTTCTTTGTTATATATCTAATATTACAACATATGAAATGAAACGATAATCACAAAAGGAAAATGATAGTGAAAAAGAAAACATACCATCTAGAAGGGAGATATACTCACAAACCATGAAGGTAAAAAATTTAAATATTAGCATAGAGGGTTGACCTAGGCTGGAATCCATTGGGGACTATTGGAACGATGTGATAGTATCTAAGGTTGTGGAGTTATTTAGAGAATATGATTATTTATTCCCACAAATATTTACTGAGATGAAGGGGATTAAATGGGAATTGGGAAAAATGAGGATAGATATGAAACTAGATGTCAATCCTATCAATAGGAGACCCTATAGATTTAATCCCCCAATCAAGGAGAAAGTGAAAGAGGAGATTGAAAAAATGCTCGCAACAATATTAATTTTCCTAGTAGAAGAATTTGAATATGGGTGGTATCAGAGTATGTTTCGAATTCAAAGGGTCGAATGATTCTTGTGTTCATGGTCCATTCCCTACCCCTTTAAATGATGAAGTGATAGACTAGGTAGCATGGAAAGAGACTTAATATTTCATTGATGTCTTCTTGGAACACCATCAGGTAGGAATCGCTAAGGAGGGAAAAAATAAGACCACTTTTTCTATAGAATGGTGCACCTACACCTACAACATGATGGTGTTCATATTGAAGAATGTGCTAGTAACATTGTCCATGATAGAGGTCATTTCATTTAGAGATTATATACATAAATTTATAGAAGTGTACTTATATGACTAGACCATATATAGCCTATTGAACGACCACATTGTAATGTTTTGACTGATTTTCAAAGGATATCCCTTAACTTGAATAAACGCATGCCACGTACCAACTCCATGTTGGTAATGGAAGGAATTGCAAATCATTAGTATATTTAACCACAGTTGTAGATCTCCCTTAAATTGAAGAAATGCATCTTTTTCACTCCTTTTGGTATATTTTTGGGTCACATTATCTGTAGAGATGTTGTACTAGTTGATCTAGCCAAAATAACCATAATTGTCCACCTAGAATATTCAACCAATGTCAACATCATATGGTCTACCATAGCCCACACTGGGTATTATATAAGATTCATAAAGGGTTACACGTCCATGACTCCTCCCATGGAATGATTGATGAATAAGATCTAAAATTTCACTTGGACTATGGAATGCCAAAATTCCTTCAATCTTCTCAAAGAAAAATTGGTAAGTGTGCACATCCTGGTTTTTCTAAATTAAATTATTGAATTCCATGTACATGTTGATGGATCTGGCATTTTTCTAGGAGCCATATTGGCACAACTTGGAGAAGGAAAGTTANATTCCTTCAATCTTCTCAAAGAAAAATTGGTAAGTGTGCACATCCTGGTTTTTCTAAATTAAATTATTGAATTCCATGTACATGTTGATGGATCTGGCATTTTTCTAGGAGCCATATTGGCACAACTTGGAGAAGGAAAGTTATATTTCCATATCTATTTTTCCAGTGGGAAAGTATTGAAGGCATAGCGTAACTATACCGCTACTGAGTGAGAAGGACTAGAAATGGTTTATTGATTATACAAGTTTTGGCACAAACTTTTAGGAGGGAAATTTAAATTATTCATAGACCATTAAGCTCTTAAGTATTTGGTGAAAAATATGGTGTTGGAGGGATGAATTTGTTGATGGTTGTTGTTATTCTAGGAATTAATATCCAACACAATCAAGATAGAATGAACATAGGACCTGATCGTTTGTCTAGAATAACAACAAGGGACTCCATAGGTTCATTGGATGACCAACTTCTAGACTTTGAATTATTCAATATTGAATTAGTACCAAATTATTTGAATGACATAATTATTTTTCTCGCCATAGGTGTTGCGCCATAAGGGTACTTGACAACATAGAAGAAACAATTGGTTTTATGTGTGACCAACTATTAGATAAATAGGTCATTTGTACAAGCTCAGGGTATATGGCATCCTTATATGTTGCATCATGGATCATGAAATACTTATAATTTTATGGGAGAGCCATGATGGGGTGGTAGGAGGCCACTACAATGGAAAGGCCATAGATTTCTAAGTCTTAAGGTGGGGTTGTGGTGGTTGGATATGTTCCAGAAAACCAAATAATATGCTCAATATTGTGGCGTCTATCAAAGAACTAGGAAACCATCTGGTAGGGATGAAATGTTGTTACACCTGGTAGTTGTGCTACAACCATTATAAAAATGGGTAGTGGATTTTATCAGACCTATAAATCCGCTCGCCAGACATTTGGGTTCTCAATACATTATCAATGCTATTGATTATATGACTAGATGGGATGAGGTAGAAACAATTAGGGATTGCATCTATGAGTAGAAAAAATATTTTTGAGAACATCATCACTCGGTTTGGGTGTCCCTAGATCCTTACAACCAATCAAGGTAAACACTTCATGAGACGAATAATATAGAATTTAAATCAAGTACAACACCATACTATCATCCCCTATAATTTATAAGGAAGTGGGGCCATGGAATCATTCAATAAGATATTGGAATAGGGATTGACAAAGGTCTATGTGGTCAACAAAGAAAATTGGGATAAGAGGATAACTATAGAACATAAGACCTTAAAAAAAAAAAAAAAAACATATCGTTTTTAGCCTCATCTGTGGTAGAGAAGTAGTGGTACCTGCAAAATTATCATTCCCAAGCTAATTTTATTTCCTAAGATGCCAACATAATTTTGGAATAATCAATGTAGGATCAACTTGCATAACTGATGCAATTAGAGGAGGACCAATTCTTAGCATGGTGTCACAAGGAGGTTGAAAAGTCATGATAGAAAGCTTGACATGAGAACCATATCAGATGTAATGGATTTTCCAATGGTGATTGGTCTTAATTTACAACAACCAGTATCACAAGAGTCATGGTAAGCTAAGGATGAATTGGTTAAGATCTTTAAATGTTGTATTTAATTGATATTCATGCATACTATGATTAACACAACTAGATGGAATTCTTTGGGTGGGATGGGTGAATGTAACTTGCTTGAAACTATTTACTCCTTAATATTATTTTATGAATTCCATAGATAAGGGAATTGTACCATAGTGTCATTTTTGTCTTGGTCAAAAAGGCTCAATCCTACGAATGAGCCAGTAGTCTATGTCACACTAGTGAACTGCACTTTCACTTGCAATTCGACCATTTTGTTTGAAGTCCAGAAGAGTCCATAAGTTTGGAAAAGTATAATATTTGGTCATGTATATGCCTTTCCTTGCACATTTTCAAACAAGCACCACCTTTGTGGTTGAGGAGAGATGTGTTTTCTACATTTCAAGTTGCATCCCACAATATTTTGAGTTGTGTCTAGAACCATGGGTTGTATTAGGATATAGATGCTTTAGTTGCATTGTCACACAACAATTCCCACATTAATTCAGGCCATTTCATCAATTGTGGGTTCTCCAATCATAACCGCTAACATTCCATTTCTCTTCCAAGTCATAATTGTTGATACAATGGCTCTAGGGGATAACGAGATATGTTGTACATGTCAAGTTGTTATTTGGATGAGTTATGCCAAGCCATCATTCAAAAGGACTTTTTAAATATTTGGGGACAAATTTGTTTCCCTTTCTACATTAATGGATGATCTTACCGTGCTTTCAACTTGATGGATAATCAATCTATGAGATTCATTGTCTACTCTATTTCAACTAACATGATTAGATTCCTAAGTCCTTATGTATATTTTTGAAACTAAACAAGATCCAAAAGATTGATATAGATCTAACCGACTCACATGTCATGGAGAAGAGAACACATAATAACACTTTAGGACATCCTTTTTGACTTGCAACTAGATTATTGGAGGTGAGATCACAATGAAACATATATGGGTAAGACCAATGTGAAAGTGATGCCAATTTACAAAGATAAAGGAGGCCATCCTCAATGAAACAATAGATACCCAAATTTTGAAAAGAGGGAAATTCAAGGGAAATATTGAACATGTGGTGATAATGGAGCATGATTTCAACGATGTAGAATAGTTCCTTGATTTGCATCTTGCTTACTATATGCATGTAGTTTAGTTTACAAATGGAGACACTAGGGAGGAATTACTTCTAGAGTTGAAACCATTGTAGATGTTGTTGGTACTAAACCTACTCAAGGTACTAACATTTGGTACCCCCCCATATATATATGCATCAAATTATTTCTCAACAAAATTCACCGTGGGTAGTTATGGTTGGACAGACCTTACCCATTCATTCTAGAGATAGTTTGAGACTTTACTACTTTGTCCATGGATGCATTACAGTTCCCCACTACATTTGAACAACACAAGTACAAATGGGTTGGACCCTATTGATAGTACTAATAATAGTCATCAAACATACCCTCTTACTGTTGCATAGCAGGTTGCTTATTTTTGTGGATTTATTATGCTATAAGAGTCTTTATTTTCAATGCACTCAACTTCTATTTTATTCTTAGCTACACTATTTGTTGTTGGTTTTATATTCATTAGATATATTTCCAAGTGAATGTAAATGAAAATCCCTCGTTGCTTCCATAAATAAGACTCAAAGAAAATAAAAAGGAATCTAAAGATGGCACTTGCGGTGGGATTAAACTAACATATGAAAAAGAAGAGAAAGTCTCCTCTCCCCTAGGCACTCAATTTAGCTAACAAAAATAACATAGATGCATGGTTAAGAAATCTCAATAAGGCTCTTAGTCTCTCCTATTGGAAATAACAATCTAAGGAAATTACACTCTCTAAACTAGCTCTAATATGTACATATAAACAACCTCTTCATTGTTTATTATGGTAGGTCAAACCTATCTTCAGTTTACCTATCATATGTGCTAGTAAAGTGCATGATTAGGAGTCAGTTCATGGGATAGGATATGTTTATCTCAATGTCAAATCCTTACTAAATTGTTCATAAATTATGTGTCTATTGTTAATTATGTTCTCAACTAGTTGTCATGCTTAATGTTGAAAACATGGCCATTAATAGTGCTTGAAATAGGCAATGTAACCCCCTATGAATGGCACCCTATTTTTTTGTTAATAGAAAATGTAATCACCCCTAAGTGCACCCTCCAAGATGACATTAATGAAAGTTATTAGGCTTGAAAAAAATAGGTGGAATATGCCTCTGCAAGGTGATTAAAATAGATGTGTAACCCCAAATCCATGCATCCTCATAATGTCCTTCCTTAATTGCTTGAAAAAAACATCGAGGGAAACCCTATTTCCTGATGTAAAAGGTGATTTGGACAACACTCCATTTCTAAATATTTCATTATTTGATTAGCCACAAATAGGTACTAGACAACAACAACTCCTTGGTCTAGTGTCTAGCAGTAAGAACTTCTACGAATGCACTTCCTAAAATTCCTAGAGAAAGAGGAATCTATAATATTGTAGATCATGAAGGAACACTATGATGGCAGAAAATTGATTCGTATCAGCAAAATAAAGGTGAATACACAGAACGACCTACTATCAAACTTCCTACATCAAGTATAAGTTAGAAGTTTCAATAAAAAACCAACATCTTGGCATTTCTTTTTCAGCTTGAAAAAAAGGTACCTGAGACACTGCTATAGGTCTCCCTAGAAATTGTGTTGAAGAAACTGCATCAAATTGAACATTGGTTTCTAGTTTACAAATGCAATCATCTTGAATGAGAATGCCAAAGATGTCAATATTCAAACTATCAAAAATAGCATTCATTCATTGTATAGATTTAATACAAGATTTAGAGAGATTCAAGCATAAATTAAAGGTTCAATAAAATACCAACATCCTGGAATTGTTTTTTCAGCTGGACAAAATGGTACTTGAGACCCTACTATAGGTCTCTCTAGAAATTGTGTTGAAGAAACTAAATCAAATTGAACATTAGTTTCCATTTTAGAAATGCAATGATCTTGAATGAGAATTCCAAAGATGCCAATATTCAAAGTATAAAAAATAACATCCATTCATTGTAGAGATTTTATACTCCACAAAATATGTGTACATAACCTAAAACTAAAGCAATTAATCAGTGATATTTAGGTTATACCTGATTGGATCTATGTATCAAAGGATATGGTTACAGAATAATTTTATAAAGTTATGAATTGATGCTCATTGTGAAGAACCCCATATGTTACTATCACTTCAACATTTGTAATGTTGAACTTTTCACTTCCCCTAGGGAAGAAAGTTATCCCAGGATTTAGGGGTTTCTTGCTTTCCAACTTGAAGGAATCAAAAGAAGGAAGGTAATACATCCAGCTAATGGAAGGTAAGAAAATACCTCATAAGCCAAAGGTAAGATAAGGTAATACCTCTCTATAGAAAGGAAGGTAAGAGGAGGTAAGACTCAACCGAGGTTAAGTGATGGAAAATCCTTTGGCCAAAGGAAGATAATACTAAGTAAAACTTCTACAGAGATAAGAAGAAGTAATACCTAGATTACAACCCTCCATATTATCCATCTTACTCTTTTTATAATTTTGAAAGTTGTCAAGCTAACTTTGCACAGAAGCTGATTTTTAATCTAGGGTGTTTTTTTAGCAAAGTCAAAAAATATATTGATCCTTAATTATTTATGGAGGTATAAGTCTAAGAAGTCAACCATTGATTCCTTCAGTTATCTCTTTGATTCTTGTCTTCTATCTTTCTTATGAACTTGAGTCTTCTAGCTATCGTTAGGCTCTTGAAATGTGTGAACTTTGAAGTCTCTCATGTTTCTTTCATAGAAATTTTCTTCAAGTAGTCAGAGTGAAAAGGTGTCCATATGCTTTATATTTGGACCCCATTAGGAATTTTAGGGATTTTGAATTTAATACGATATTTATTGGATCAAATGTACTTGTTGTTGATCTTTAGACCAAATTGGAAACATGCCCCTGAATTGCTTGAGGAGGCAAGTTGCAACTCGCGATAAAACTTGAACCGGGACTCAAATGGATGAACTGTTAGTTTCATTGGATCCAGAGCACCGAGTTTCAACTAGTGGGGCCCCTACGCTATCATTTAGTCAACCAGAAAACCATTTGTTGGAGTATCTCCTACACTAGGGTTTTGGTCAATGAGGCATAGTGCAATTTCTGAAGAGGAAGTCAATTTTCAGGAACATTGTTTCGGGTCTTTTTGGCTAGTGTAGTTGGATGGGCCTTGGCCAAACAGACTTGCGGGAGCTTATGAAACTTTTTTATGCTTCTCAGTTTGGATTTTATGCCCCCAGACCAAATTGGCCACATGTACCTGAATGGCTTGAGGAGGAGAGTTTCAACTCACGATAAAACTCAAACCACGACTCGGATGCATGAATCGTCAGTTGCATTGGATCAGGAGCACCAAGTTTCTGCTAGTGGGGCCCCTCCTCTATCATTTCATCGACCGAAAAAACATTTGTTGGAGTATCTACGACACTAGGGTTTTGGTCAATGAGGCATAGTGAAATTTCTGAAGAGGAGGTTGATTTTCAAGAACATTATTTTGGATGTTTTTGGCTAGTGTAGTCACGTGGGCCTTGGCCAAATAGACTTTTGGGAGCTTACAGAACTCTGTTATGCTACTTGGTTTGGATTTTATGCCCTCGGACCAAATTGGCCACATGTCCCTAAATGACTTGAGGAGGCGAGTTTCAACTTGCAATAAAACTAAAACCGAGACTCGTATGCATGAACTGTTAGTTGCATTGGATCTGGAGCACCAGGTTTCAGCTAGTGGGTCCCCCTACTCCCCTATGCTATCATTTTGTCAATCTAAAAATTGTTTGTTGGAGTATCTTCGACACTAGGGTTTTGGTCAATGAGGCATAGTGCAATTTCTGAAAAGGAGATCGATTTTCAAGAACACTATGTCAAGTATTTTTGGCTAGTTTATTCATGTGGGCCTTGGGCAAACATACTTGTGGGAGTTGACAGAACTACGTTATGTTGTTCGGTTTGGATTTTATGCCCCCAGACCAAATTGGCCACATGTCCCTGAATGGCTTGAGGAGGAAAGTTGCAACTCGCAATAAAACTCAAACAGAACACGGATGCACAAACCGTCAGTTGCATTAGATCTGAAGCACTGGGTTTATCTAATAGGGGCCCTATGCTTCATTTCATTGACCGAAAAACTGTTTGTTGGAGTATCTATGGCACTAGGGTTTTGGTCAATGAGGCATAGTGCAATTTCTGAAGAGGAGGTTGATTTTAAAGAACATTATGTCGAGAATTTTGGCTAGTGTATGTGTCTCGGCCTTGTCCAAATAGACTTATGGGAGCTTACAAAACTCTGTTATGTTGCTCGGTTTGGATTTTATGCCCCCGGATCAAATTGGCCACATGTCCCTGAATGGATTGAGGAGACAAGTTGCAACTCGCGATAAAACTCAAACCAGGACTCAGATGCATGAACCATCAGTTGCATTGGATCCAGAGCATCGATTTTAATCTAGTGGGGCCTGTTATCCCCGATATCTAGGGATAACTAGGAGATCATGTCTCGAGGCCCACATGGTCCTAGACATGGAGTACCGAGAGAAGATTGACTTGAGCATGGCCCTGGAGGGCCCACCTTTCTTCTTCTC